>JAJIBD010025244.1:0-101117 GCA_021461705.1 Cryptotis parvus
AAAGTTTTTCCAAGCCACTTTTAAATTATATCTTCATCAGGCAAATGAAAGACTGCTCTAAGAACTGCTGACTGTGAGAAGCAGCAAGGAGGCCTCCCAGACTTTATTCAGCATTCACATCCGATCACATCGGTAAACAGAAATACATCATAGCACTCGTCAAACTCGCACAAGTTCTCTCTGTAAGAACAAACTCCCGAATATTCTCTGAAATAGATTTTCTCTCCATTCCTCTTTTCCATTTTGCATGTGCTATATTAACTCAGAAAATCAGCTGTCTGTTTTTAAAAAAAAATCAAATTACAGATTTTCCTAAATCCATTAGAATGTCCCACGTTTTCTTGAAACAGTTCGGTCACTTTAAGACAAAAGTTAGAGGCAAGCAGAAATTCCAGGAGTTATCAGGAAACGGGATTTTAGCCTGATGCCTTGTTAACTGACCTGAGAGCAAAGTGGTCTCCCAGCAGGCTGAAGTCTTGAATGGCTTTTAAGAGTTCTCTCTCTTGCCCTCCTTTACTTATGTGGAGCAGCGGGAAAGGGAGAAAGATACCTCCGCGATGTTTTCATGCTCTCACAGACACTAGGGGGTGTCCAAGGACCAAATGTAGTTCTTCTTCCCTTAACACTTGTCTCCTCAGTTCTCCAGGTCCAGCTAACTTGGAGTACAGCAGCTAAGGGAAAATCCATCCAATTAATTCCTGTCTTGTGCTGAAATGAATAATGTGGGGTCAGTTTCATCATCCGGCCCCGATTCCCTGGATCTCTGGCAGCAATTGTAATTTCAGGGTTCAGAGCCAGGGACCAGCCCATAATATAAGCCACAGGTGATGGGGGAACGAGGTGCTTGGTTATCAAATACTTTTTACGTCTGCACTTTTCAGAATTTACGTGCAGTTCCAAAGAGCCAGCTGGTTTTTTTTTTTTTTTTTTTTGCTTGTTTGTTTCAGTTTGGGTCTGTCCACACTGAACTGCACGTGGAGCTCTGAGGGGCACGTCTTCGTCCTCTCTCATTTTTGTGGGGTCGGTTTTGCTTTCTTTTTTCTCACATTACTACTCGTTGATTTTTTTTTTACCTGTTTGAAAACATTTACCCTTCCTGCTTCCTGCTGTAGACATCTTTAAGCCTTTGGGCACGGGTCTCTTTATGAATACCTATTACTTCTTAATTATGATGGTTTAATAAGATAAGTCTTTCATTTTCATCTCCCATCTCTCTTCTGTGATTCTTCTACCTTTGCTATAGGTCCCTAAGGGCATGTTACTTCCTCCTTTTCTTTATTGCTCCCATTTTCCCTTCACCCCTCCTTCTGAATTAAAAAAATAAATAGAATGCATTTTAAGGATGACAACAGTAATAATAAAGTCAGGAATTGCTTTCCAGCTAAATGCACTGATTGGAAGTTCTATCGAAAATAGCATAAACCTAATTGAAGCAGTCAACCCCTCCCATACAGGTCAGGCTATGCTCTATTAAAATGAATGTAAAACAAAGCTTGTGACATTTCTGCATTTCCCAGACTCACTTTTCCTGAGATCTATCAATAGTATTGACAATAGTATTGCATTGTGCTCCCAAATGACCTAGACTGTCATTCTTATGATCCTGGATAATTCTTTCTTAATGAAACCATATCATATACTTTACCTATAACAGTCGATAGGGAAGAAATAATTGTTTTAGTTCATAGATTTTGAAAATTTGAGATCAATTAAATTGGTAGCTGTTAACTAGCCTAAATGATTAGTTATTTAATGTGGATCTCATTACCTACCTATTATTGCTAATACATTTTAAGGATGCTAATATATTTTCTAAACCCATGAAAATATACAAATTACTGAACATGGATCTGATGAGTAATTTCAGAGTTGGGATTATTTATGGATGTGTTATTTGATTTCATTTGAATAGTTTAGGTAGACTTCTCAAGAGTCATTAGTTGATTCTAAGCTTTATTGCTGAAGTCTCTTATATTAGATGAAACTGACTATCAGATTTGATGGCAAAGCACTAGCAGCTGGGAAACTGCTCTTTCTTTCCCCTCTCATTTCCCAAACAATGTTTGCACTGATTAATACTATGCAACAAGACATGACGCAGAGATTGTGTTGGCATTGTGTTCTGATGACCCCACATATTGTGTGCGCTCTGTGGTTCCTTTTGCTGTTCATAGTTATATGGGTTTATCAGAAATTACATGTCAGGCTCCCGATGAGTGTAATTGTATACTGATTGTGTATAGTTTTTTAAACCTCATTATTAGCCTTGTATGCAAACCAAATAAAAGGAAAGTTTAAAAAAAGGAAAAAGAAAATCGCCTCCACCGGACGTCATGTCAGAGCCCAGGTGTTTGAGCCTGGATGAAGGGGGAAACAAAATGTTCTCTCAGGGACATCTGCTGCAGCCATGTGCTTTTAAAAAGGCCCTAATGAATGCAGGGGGGAGAAGAGGAAAGGCTAGGGCGTGGGGGAGAGCTCTGTGTCTCTGCTTTCTTCCAGTTCTGTTCTCTTTGCATGCACAATTCATTTAATAATAAGGCATGAGGATATGGAAGGATGTGGTGTGCGTGTTCTCATTCATTCCCACATTCATTAATTGAAGACTCCATGGCAGTTTTGCTGAGTCCTGACCCTCTTCATAGAATCAGTCTATTAAGGGGGAACCCAAACAAAAACACCCAACTACAAAGCCACAAAGTCGGGCGGGGGCAGGGGGGAGAAAGCTAACACAGGAGGAGTGAGGCGATAAAAGTACATTCTTTTCCTTATCATGCCTCAACTCTGCTGCCCACTGACACCTGAGCATTTAATGGACATTTCTACCATGGTTATTTCCCAGAGAGTGCATTGTTGGATTCACAAGCAGGAAGCTCAGCAGGGAATGTTGAAGTATTACATACTAAGGATGAGGGTCATTAGAATCAGGCTCATCTCTAATGTGGGAAGCACTTAGTTCTCTTTTAAAAACCTTTAATCAGTATACAGTGGTTCAGTACACAGATGTTAGCACCAGTGTGAGGGCTCTCTCTAATTGTGATTTAAGTTATCCCTGCCTAAGGGCTCCCAATCAAATTATTAGACTGTTGCAGTAAGTCTGTGGCTCTTGGTTGTACCTTGCAAGGGGTATTTTCTGGAATGATGAGAAACAGTGGTTTCTCCTGGGAAGAAAATATACCATTATAGACTTATTAGGTCCTTGATTAGATCCACAGCTGATAAGTAAGTAGACTTTTCAAGAGAAAATATTGCAGTTTATTTCAATCTGCTTCACTCAGCCATTGAATTGTGGAAAAGGAAGGAAATAAAATACAACTAAAGGAAATGTATACTCAATTTTCTTAAAAGTGAAGGTAAAATTTATTAATAAGTTTCTATAATTGCCATTGGCCCATTAGGCATCAGAAGTAAAAGACTTTTAAAATCTATTTTTTTAAATTTTTTTTTATTATACCACTGTGAAACATACAATTACAAAGGTGTTCATAATTGGTTCTTGGTAATACAGTATTCCAGCACCCATCCCTCCACCAGTGCCCCATTTCCACCACCAATGTACCCCTCCCCTCCCGCCCCCAGGCCGCCTTAATAGCAGGTACCCCAGTTTCCTCTCTTTCTCTCTCTATCTTTCTCTCTGTCTCTGCATCTCTCTCCCTCTTATTAAAATCTATTTTGTTTATGTGTTGTTTTACTTCACTAATGCTTAAGCTTGCTTTCTCTTGACTGTTTTCTGCCTAGAACTGCCAAGAATTAAAGAGTTAAATATTGGAGGGACAATTAATTAATTAAGGGATCCTAGAAATTTAACCTCTCAGTTTCCTTTCTGGAATTCATGTTTATCTGATTTGCTTTAATAAGTGACTTGCTATTGAACTACTTTTATGTACTTTAATTGGAAGACAATTACAGTGCTATAATTCACATTTCAGCTTTACATTAACTTTTCAAAAAATTATCAAGCTAGTTACTTCTACCTAGCATTATTCTTATTTTTTAGTAAAGAATAACCTGAAGAATAATTGACTGGCTATAGTAATATCTTTTAAGTCTTCTTATTATGAGGCATTTATTTGATTTTAATTGTGTAACCATTGGTCATATTGAGTTCATTTCCTGTTCATGTTGATTTCATGAGAGTCTCCATTAGTATTCAATTGCACAGTAATTAGTCATTAGTTCACTGTGATGTCTTCAAGCATGTGTATACTTATATCCTCATTTTCCACACAGTTTATATAGTCGGATTTGAATTCTATTTTTCTTAAGGAGAGGAAGGCCATGACAAGGAAGACAAAATGCTACATTAGGAATTTATTAGACTAAACATTTTTTCCAAAATACCCTTTGTTAAGGTATGAAAAACTTGATAAGATGAAAATGGAACAAGTGGCAGTTGCCTAACCACAATATTGGTCACTGATGTGTTAAAGACTAGATCTGAAGCATTTCTCATCAGAGGCAAGTTAGAAGCTATTTAGTGAGACTTTGCGATGGTGCTTGACCCCAATGTATACCTGGCTAATTCTGATTAGAGCATCGTCAATTTCTAGAGAAAGGTCAAAATCCCAACTTATTACTAAGCTCCAGTACTATATTGGATTTTGCCATTTAATTGTTTAGGTTTGTAAATCCATTTTCTCTTACAAGAGAAATGTTCTTAAAAAATATATTGCCAATGGATTCATTAATTTCAATTTTAAGCTGTGTTTTTAGCTCACATTTTATCTAAGATATTCGTTAAACTCCTATGAAAAGTAAATATGTCATCTGTCATCTTCTGTCACAAGCTCATAATTTAAATCCATTAGAAAATTGTTCCTGTATTTTATTTGCAGTGGCTTCACATTGTCCTAATTAAATTGGAATCTTCTATCATTTAAATGTTAGACTTAAAAATGAAATTCTTTTTATTCGGGTGACAATGGCAGTACTCTTGGCAGATCTCAAAAGCATTGCTTACTGGCTACTTGAGTTATGTTCAACAAATCATAGCTACTTTGTACAGGTTCCCATTCATATTTACGCCTTATACTAAATCAGACGCAAGAGAAATATGGTCCCTAAGATAAGAAATCTCATCTCTTCCTCTAAGTATATTAATTCTGCTATAGCCTATTCCTCTGCCTCTTCTTGCTGTTATGGTAGTTGAACATATAGTTCGGTTCCTAAAATTAAACAAAAATATTTTGTGATGGTAGAATATATGCAAATGTTCTTCAGCTTTAAAACTCATGTATAGCTTTTGGGGACTCTGATTGGATGTATAGTCCCACCCAGTAGGTTTGGATTGGCTTCAGAATTCTGCATTCCTCATAACTCCCAAATAAGCAGATGTGACTTTTTCATGCTTCATTCATTATATTGTTAAGAGTCATTCTAAAAAAGTGACTCAAAGGCAAAAATGAATGAATCAAAATTAAAAAAAAATTTCTAACATTTTTGATAATTATGAGTGAACTCTCAAATTTTGGAATAATAATGCCAAATGTTTTTTGGAAACTTTGGTAAGGTATGCTTGTTTTTTATTTAAAAAAATGTACACATAGTTTTATCTGAATTTAGTCTGTTTAGAAGAAACTGACTTCTGCTAAAGGAACATGATGACCTCATATTATTACTCTCCTGAGTTAAACATATTCATAGCAGTATGCTTTATTTCGAACTAGGTATGAAGGTTTGGGCCACACCTGACACTGGTCCTCAGTCATTTATTCCTGACTCTGTGTTCTGACAGTGCTCAGGGAACATATACATGTGGAGGCTTGCACTAGTATCAGTCACATGCAAGACAATTGCCTTTATCCTTGTAATAGCTCTTCAGCCCCACATGGCAGTATGCTTTTAAATCTTCAACATAATGGTTAATTATAATATCAACTATTTTATATTAATACAACATTTTAATATCACAAATTATTAAGTATTAATAGTGCATCATCATTCAAAATGATATATGATACATTTTACAATGAAATATTAACATATTCAATACTAATATATTAAGTGTACTGGAGGTATATTATTTTAATATTTTATTCTGTTTATTTGAAATTTTATTTTAGTCTTCTTGTCTTAAAATTTCACAGTACCATCAGTGATAAGGTTTTATGCATACTGTATTCTAACACCATACCTCAGACTAGAGTGCCTTTCCACCATTTTCTTAGGGTTACACTTCTCAACCTTTTTCTTAGCCTTACACTTCTCAACCTTCTCATTCCTTCCCCACGTCCACTTCTCACTGCCCAGGTAAGCTCTGTTCTATTGTTCTTTAGGTACATCTTAGCTGATTTTGGCCAGTTTTTTGTTCCCTTATGTTGCTTCTTTATATCCCACATATTAAAGAGAAAACTGTTAATATTTATGTCATTTATTTATTTATTTATAATTCTATATATTATGCATAAAGTTACTTTTAGCATTCAATGTTAAAATTTAAAAGGTTGTTGGTACATTTAGGCTTATGAAATTAATTCTAAAACTCTAAATTTAGTTGTAAATTTCCCAGTTTTAGATTTCTTCTCCCAAAATGATATACATATAACTTAATGACCAGGAATGTCAGTTGTAGGATAAAAAGAATGTAGAAATCAATAAATATTCATGAAAACTTAAGATAATTGTATATAGAGAATGAATATAGGTATATGTGTATTATTTGGAAACTAAATTAGGTTAGGAGAGCATAGTTTATTTTATTTCTGTGGGCATGGAATCTGAATTTCAACATCCTTTGGTTTTCTTCTGCATGTAGTTTCAACCACAAATTATTCTTTGTACTGAATTATTATTTATGAAGGCTTGTCCTAACACGCATTTGAATAACTTTTTAAAGTTTTTTCTAAAGTTTGGGAGACAAGTTTGGGTAAGGAGTACTACAAATAACAAATGTTATTTGTGCAATATGGTATAGAGACTTCTAGAACAAGAATTGGGAAAGTGACACCTTAAAAATAAAGTCTGAAGAAAATATGATCTAACAAAAATCTCTCTAGGAAGATAGTTCTAGGCATAAGAAACAACAGCAAGAGTTGTGAGGAAGAGGTAGACGGTACAATGAGAAACTTTACAAAGGCAGTTGTACAGTTGATGGAGTATGAGTGAATGGGGGCACGGAGGAAAACAGAGTAAGGAAGGTAACTGGGATGGATGATTGCATTGGGTCTCATAGGTTATTGTTATGACTCTCAATTTTATCCCATGCTTGATTGGAGGTTTTGAGGAAACAATGGCATGCTCACCTTCTGTTTTTAAAAGGAGAACTCCTACGATTGTTTGATGTCAGTGGAGGTGTGAGAACTATATAGATTATTCTGCAGCAGGTAGTACTGACAGAATTTGTAGTTGGATTTGGATGTACAGTGTGAGAAAGAAAAAATTCAAGAAAGATCTTTTTCCCTCTGAGTAAGAGGAAGTTACTATCTGCTAAGGTAGAGGAAATTATGGTAGGAGCAAGTACTGAGGTGACATGTCCATCTTGAGTCAACATGTCTTAAAATTTTAGAAGTCTCCTGAACATCCTAGTGTAGTTAGGAACTGGTGTTGGGCAAATGGCATTTGTCTGGTGTTTAAAGGAGAGGCTCAGACTTAATCATGAGACATAACTTTCAACTTTCATCCTTGAAAAGGATTCCATGGAAATGGATGAAGGTGCACACAATATTTAGTAGATCAATAAACATGAATTTTCCTGTTTTATTTTTCTTTTATTTTTATGACAGTCATGCCATTTTATATGTGCCTTGAAATAATCAGGGGTTCAGATGATAAATCATTTGTTGTATGCATATTTGTATGTTTTATTCATTTCTTTTAGAGACGAGTCATTATCTATTGGCAATGGATTCTGCTTTTTGATAAAAGAACTTATCTCAGCTTGAACTGTTATATGACTTTATATTTTCTCTTTTTCCGTTGAGTATTTTATAATCTTTACCTTCCATATTATATAGCTATAGTTATAGATCATCTGAATTGTGAACTATCAGGTAACAATTTGAGTAATTTTTGAATGAATCTTTAGGTCTGTGCATTTAGGAATCTTAACTTACATAGCATTGTATATCTATTATCTCTCAATAAATAATAAATGAAATAAAAATCATGTGTGTATATATACACACACATATATCATATCATAGTAGAAAAGCAATAAAATATTTTCAAATGATGTTTTATTTATAAAATTAATTTAAAATTCTGGCACATAGCTAAAGATCTTATAATTAGTGAAATTAGATCTTAGAATGAATGAAATTAGTAAGAAAGAAAAGGTCAGATATAAAATGACTGTATTTATTAAGGGGATATAAACATATACCTGTGTTCTACTAATTGTGGGAAATAGTAACTCCAGATTAGAACTAAGCATTGAATATACACAAAGAGATTTACATTCCTTGATCACTTGATCACTTGACAGTCCGTTATTTGTCAATTTGTTTGAGCAGGCATCAGTAACGTTTCCATCTGACCCTATCACATGCCAGTGTAGTCCAATGGCATCTGCTTGCTTCAGGAATATGAAGAGCCTCAAATCGTTTGTTCAGGGTCTTGATGAAGAAGTCTGACCATCTTGTTGGTGGGTGGCCAGTGGAATCTAGTTGGTACTGGCTCTAGTCCAGCGGTTATCTCCAAATCACATTACATATCCAGCCCATCTGATTTTCCATGCCTTGGCAAACGGGACAGAGTCCCTGATTCTGGATTGTTGATAGATGGTGGAACTCTGGATTCCTTCTTTACTTGAATGAGGTGTGGCATTCCAAGCATAACTCTTTCAATTCCTCTTTGGGAGACCTGAATAGCATTCTCATCTTGCTTTCCTGGGACTGGTGCGATAGCACAGCCGATGGGGCATTTGCCTTGCACATGGCTGTCCCGGATTCCATCCTCAGCATCCCATATTGTCCCTCGAGCACCACCAGGAGTAATTCCTGAGTACAGAGCCAGGAGTAACCCCTGAGCATCGCCGGCTGCTACCCAAAAGCAAAAAAAAAAAAAAAGAGAGAGAGATTTACATGATAAACCCTAAATGTCTGTAGGGCAAACCACAATGTGTAAGAGAAGAGAGAGAGGCAGAGAGAGAGAGAGAGGCAGAGAGACAGAGAGACAGAGAGAGACCGAGAGAGACAGACAGACAGAGAGAGACAGAGAGAGGCAGAGACAGAGACAGAAAAAGGAAAAGAAAAAGTGCCTGTTATAGAGAGACAGGCTGGAGAAGGTGGGAGGGAATGTGGGGACCTTGGTGGTGGCACGGGGGCACTGGTGGAAGGGATGGGTACTGGAACACTGTATAACTGAGACCCAATTATGAACATCTTTGTAATTGTATATCTCATGATATTATAACAAAATAATTAAAAAATAAAATTGAAAAAATATTCTGGCATGAGTCTAATTATAGAATTATAGGCCCAATATCAATACTTTTTCAGAAAAAATAAAGCAACCCCTTTTTGTGATGTACTAATTTTAGTCAAAATGCATTGACGGGTTGTAACAAAAAAAGTTTAAATTCTCAATGGCATAAAATGAAAATTTTATTTTAGTTTTTGACGTAGTATAGTTATGATGGGGAATGTTTTGTTCAAAGTCATTTAAACCCAGGTTCTTTTCATTCAGTGGTCTGTCCCTTCCTATCTCCAGAAGATTCAGTTCTTTTATTGGTCCATTTGTACCTGTACAAAGAGAGGAAGAACAAAAGAAATAACACGGTACCTTTGAGAACTTTTTTAGAGATCTGGTCTAGAAATAATTTATATCTATCTAGCTTTGTCTAGTCAGAACTTAGTTTTATGTATTTTATCTATCTGCAGGATAGCTCTGGAGAAGATTTTTCTTGTTGACAAGAAACAAATACAGAAATGTCCCAATTTTAGCAATCTGCCAACATCCTTGTCAAATTTGCCAGTGGTCCTGTTTGCTTCCTGCAGTTTTTCTTAATGTTACTGCTTCCCTACCTATTCTCTTCTGGCATTTTCCAAATTGTGGAACTCTAAGACAGGGGGAATTGAATACTGACCTGAAAATTAAAGATTTTCAATAGAGAAATTTAGAACTTTTAAATGATTATTAGGGAGATATTTATAACTAACATACAGGTCTCAATTTTCATTTGCTTTGAACATTGCCCACCTTAGTATTTAGCTCCCATTTCTCTATATTAGAGTTGAGTTCCAACCTGCCACAAAGACTTGTAGAATTCTGAGAAAAGATTCTGACACAGAGTTCTAGCTTCCTCTTACACAAAAACAGGCTGGAGTGAACATTTATACACATTGTGTAACCATGTCAAATACTTTAAGAATGTGAATCTCTTTAGTCCTCAAAACACCTCTGTGAGCAAGGGTTATGTCTTTTTTCAGAAGGAGAAGATTAAAAACTTCATTTCAGAGGGTAAAGACCAATTTTCAAATGATTTTATGTTCTTTTATTTTAAAACCCATACCATTTCTGTGCAGATTTACTGAGCATTCCTCTTTTTCATACCACTCTTTCTACCTCACTACCCTACCCCAGGCTTCTCTAGTAATAGAAGAACCTATACATAGTTCATTCATCATGTTTGACCCTCTATATGGAAATACTGGCTTACCAAAACAATTGAATCTTTGTATGTGTTTCATGCAATCAAACCACTTATCAAACCAGGAATTATAAAAATTAGTTATGAGGCTAGAAAAATAGGGCAGTTGGTAGAATATTTACCTCTCATGTGACTGAACTGGTTGAATCCCTGGCATCCCATGTGACATAACTTTATATATTTTTTTTTGGGAGGGTCATGCCCAGAGAAGCTCAGTGGTTATTTCTGGCTCTGCACTCAGGAATTACTCCTGGCGGTGTATGGGGGATCTTATGAGATGCCAGGGATTGAACCCAGGTTGGCCTTGTGCAAGGTAAACACCCTACCCCCTGTACTATTGTTCCAGATCCATAAACATAAACTTTATTTATTTTAATTGATTAAATATTTTTAATGTAGTTTAATTTTATTTATTTTGCTATTTGGGTAAAACCCAGCAATGTTAAGGAGTTATTTCTGGCTCTGCACTCAGGGATTACTCCTGGCAGCGCTCAGGCAAACATATGGGATTCCAGGAACAGAACCTGGGTCAGCCATGTGCAAGGAAAATGACCTACACACTGTACTATTGCTTTGGCTCTGAACATAACTTTAAAAGATGAATAAAAAACAGTCCAGTTCTCCTAAATATTTGGTTTATATTATAGTATACTTTTTCTCCTTCACTCTTTCCCACTATCTTTCATATACATCCTCTATCGCTATTGACAAAGGAAGTCAGAAGAATCAAAAAGATTGCTTTTTCCTTCCTCATGGTCTCCAGATAGAATGGGCATGGTATCAGCCCCCTATAGTGATTTTCTTTTCAGTTTCATATGCATATCTGATCTAATTATACTAATAAAATGACAAGGCAAAGGGAGATATTATAGTTCCAAGTGAAGTTTTTAACGTGCACAAGAAACATTTCTAATCCCTCTGCCCTCCACTTTCCTTTAAAGAGCTGTTTCACATCCCTTGATGCTCAGCAGGGGGAGTGGCACTCACTACCCCATGGCAAAATAGATCTGCATGCCTCTTCGTAAAATTGCTCCACGTGTGAATTAGCTTTGAGTTGTATTGTGTTTCTTATACTAATATAATATTGTTCTAGTGCTTGCCCCTGATTAAAGAAATACATAAATAAATAATTTATAATTTAATTAATAAGGTATAATATGCAAAGCACAGTAATTTCAAACAGCTTGTAATGTCTCTAATGTACTTTCAATTTTTTATTTTACATAAGGGCTATATTCATTATGTGGTTATGATAAACATACTAATGAATTTTATTACAGGAACAAATTTAAACATGTAAATGAGATCAAATAGTATTAAAATGCAAACGATGATGAAACTTATTACAAACTAACCTTGCCAACATACATGGAATGATTTTTTTTTAAAACTTTGTAAGTTGTATCCCTTAAACAAAGGCAAGTCCTTTTTACAATGTCTCTGAACATAAGAATTTGTGAACTGCATGCTTTATTCTCATATGAACTCCTCAACCAAAAAAAAAGTTAACTAGAATTCAGGGTTTGCATGTAACTTTGGATGACAATTAAAATCCCTTTTCTTGTTTCAGTGAACAGTAATCTGTGCATAATTACATTCAAATGAGATATTAGCATTTTTTGTGCTTACTCTTTGTTAATTGCAGAGTTCATTCACCATGGTGATGCTTTTGATGGAATCAGGCAACCTTATTGACCTGATGCCGTAAGGCGTGTTGGGAAATTCTGCTGTATTCTTCATTTTTTTTATTTTGGCATTTTGAGGAGTCCTGCTGCTTTTATTACATTCCTGACACTTTTGTTAATAAATCATTGCAAAGTTAATGAAAATTGCATTCAGGCATATCCAAAATAATTGTGTCCTTTGTCATGCTAATAAATTGAAAGATGTTGATCCAATGGGCGAATGCATGCCCATTATGGAGAAGTTGGTGATATGGGTGCCTGTTGCACCCCCACTTTCTCCATAGTATATCATTCCATGTAAAATGTAAGTAAGGACAACAAATCTCACTGTTTTACTTCATACTTTATACTGTGGGCTTTCAATTAAGTCAGTAAATGGATGAATTATATCTACACGAAAAGATAAAATTATTTGTGTTATGATTTATGAAAGGCTGTTAATATCAGTAGGAATCAGCAACAGTCTAATATTAGACTCAGAAAAATATGAAAACCATGTTTAACTGACCTTTCTCTAATGCCTGGGGATTTTCTACATTCATATGTGACCTACTCGATTTAAAAATGACAATGATATTAACTTAACATTTGTTTCCCAAGGATTCTCCTGTACTAATTTAGAAAGAAGGTAAAAAATGTGATTTAAAAAATCGTTTCTCCTTTTGGAAAAGCACCAAGTTTCTTGAGTTTACTAAACCTTAGAGTGTAAGTATGCAACTAAATACATTTGGAGGATCACACACAGACACACAGTCACACACACACATACACACGAGTGAAACAGGTTTGTCTCTTCTGTGTGAAGGAGAGTATACAGTTCAGGAAGATTTAAATTCATATTAGAGTTTGTATACACACACATACACACACATATATATTTTCAAATTTATCTCAAGGAAGAACTCCAAGAAATTGTTGTTTTAGATAGTTCTTAATTTATGCACTAGCCCATCATGCTGATTTAGGTAGGTATTTATTCTGCTATTCAATCAAAAAAGCATAGTTTCCATAACAACTGCCACATCAGATGAAACGTACAGCTTGGCATTTGAAATACAGGACTTCTAGGAGATATGCTTCCTGACATATTGTGTTGAACTTGTGTTCCTTTCATTCTCTTTTAAGCTAGCAAGATCTGTGTTTCTATAAAGGACCATCGCAGTTTTGCATAATTATTACAATCCATCTGCACATTTCCAGGATTTATATTAAAGTAATTAAAGCCATTTTGTATTAGTGGGTGCTGTGTGGAACCGACTTGGATGCAGGATTCTAAAAGTTCCCACTTGCCTGCTTGCTGTGCTGTAATTTGGAGAACAGAATGTTCCGTAAATGAGGTTTGGGAATACTACATTTTCTTCTTTCTTTCTTTTCTTTGCAAAGTAACTTTTTTTCTTCCAGTGGAAAGTGGAATAAAAGGTTCACCTAGGGACTGGAATTAATGTGGTCCTTCTGCCTAGGGTTAAAAAGAGCAAAATCACAGCTAGCAACATTGTGCAAACGCTAATATATTTTGCTTTTTCTATAGAGAAATAACATGCCTGCATTTCTTAGACAGACTTCTTCCAAAGAGCAGTAAGAAATTTAATTTATAATCTTATTTTTCCCAGTAGAATTTGCTCAAGGTAAACAAGGGCCAGTATTATTAACCCCATTTTATGGATGGAATGATTGAGGTAGACAGATATATTGAACTGAGCAGATAATGAGGCAAATGATGTTGTACTGGGCAGCAGAGACACAAGGTGGCAGGACTAATAACCAGAACCTGTTATTTCAAACCCATAGAAAGATCTAACTGAAAGTACAAAACTGAATTTGCTAAGAAAAAAGAAGTTACTTCCATGAATTTTCAAAGGGACAGTTTGGTACAGTCACAAACACTTAGAATATAGTATGCCTGAAATTCTTTGTCATCTCTATTGAGATTTCTAACACCCAATTTGATTCTAGATATCCAGGAACCGAGTCTGTGATTCTTCTGCTTGTCCATGGTGACGATCATAGAATTCAGTTAAGGAGTTAGACTGCTAAATAGTCAATTCATGTAAAATCACTGCCCGCCCCCACCAAAAACAACTGTGTGTACTGAAATTTTTTTCTACAGGGAGAGAATTATTTCTTTCTTCTTTGGAAGTTTCTGAGTATCAAAGCTTTCTCTACCGGAAGAGGAAAGTCTGGTTTCTACTGAGACTTTTTTCCCCGTCTGTCAGAGTAGGTCAGTTATGTTTCTTTTATATGACCAGTTTCTTTTTATGAGCAGTAATTGCTCTTTTTTATGACCCCGTATATATTTGTAAGACTGACTGATGATGAACATGCTTTATTATAAACAATAGTATACACAAAATTTGTAAAATGTTGACTACTGGATTATACTATAAAAGGAGAACTGAGATAATAGAATGTCCTGGAGCCCAGGGTTGTAAGCAGCAGGTCTTGGTGCATTGTAAAAAGTTATGAATACACAGAGCCAGAGAGATAACCTCACCAGCTAAATGCATGCTCTGCTTACAGGAAGCTTGGATTTGATCCCAGGTACATTACCTCATGGACTCTTAAGTATTGAGCCGAAGTATTCACTGAGCACTCCTGGGGTGTGGCACCAAAACAAAACTCTCTAGAAGACTTTCAATTGAGAAAGATCTGTTCACTTGTCACCTGCTATGTGCCCTGAATAAGTTACTGAACAGCATTGAATTTTGTTTTCTAATTTTTCAACACTAAGTATAAGAATAATAAGAATTCACTCAGGGTACCTATCTGTTTGTGAGACAGTATTTGGAAATGTTAGCACATTTACTGGGACTTTCTTCACAAGAGGAAAGAGTGGTTGGAATTCAAGAAATGGCTGCTTCTAAGATAATCCTCATCATTTATTCATTTTAGAACCTATCAATATACATGATCTAGCTTGTGGATTTTTTATACCTAGTCCATTTTATACTAAATGACAACCCCTTTTTTGGTATGTGTGTATGAGGTAAGAATAAATTTAATTTTACAATACCTTAAGTTGGGCACTATATCATGGAAAGTGAAAACTTTACTGGATTTGGTTTCTAATCACAGCATATATCATTAACCAACTACAATAAAATACATGATATAGAGACAACCAGAATGAGTAAATGAGAAACTCCATATTGATGACTGATGTACAACAAAGTAGGTTTTTTAAAATATTTTATTATACCACCGAGAGATATACAATTACAAAGATGTTCATATTTGGGTTTTGGTCATATACTGTTCCAGCATCCATCCTCCACTAGTGCCCATCTCCCACCACCAAAGTCCCCGGTCCCTCACCCTCCCCAGCCTGCCTCCATGGCAGGTTCTTTATTTCTTTCCCTTTCTCTCTATCTCTTTCTCTTTTCCTTCCCTTCCAGATTGTGGATTACAGAACATACATTAAAGGGTTGTCATATGTATCTTTCTGCCTGTATTTAATGCTCAGTTCTAGGTTGGTATTGGTACTCTTGACAATTGTTAGCCCACTGTTCCATTCTCTGTCTTACCTAGCCTCTCCACACGTTTGTGATAATTACCTCCTTTGACAAGACCTCCTGATATATGTTTCACTTGACCTTGGATATTGGTATCATAATATGTACATATATATTTATGTCTCTCTCAGAGACTCTCAGACAAGGGGCAGAGCTTCTACTTGCTCTCCCTGTGCCCAGCCGCTCATGAGGCGTCCGTGAGGCATGGTGGGTTCCTAGTCCTGGCCTGCCACCCCAGCAGAGCCTCACAACAAGCCAGACGACCCACCCTACTCCATGGGGGCCGCCATTTTCCACATCCGACTTCCCTCTCATCACAACTCCACCCAGCAGACCAGTCTATCACAGCCCGGATCATTGACACCCACCCTGTAGCAGTTTTTTTTTTTCAATCCGGCCCAGGTATGCTGAGCCAGAGACTCTCAGACATTGGGAAGAGCTGCTACTTGCTCTCCCTGTGCCCAGCCTCTCATGAGGCGCCCGGGAGGCATGGTGGGTTTTAGCCCCAAACAGAGCCTCACAACAAGCTAGGCAACCCCCTACTTTATGGGGCCGCCATTTTCCACATCCGGACTTCTCTCTCGTCACAACTCCACCCAGCAGACCAGACTGTCACAGCCCGGCTCACACTGCCTCTAGCGGCTGCACAGTTCATCAATAAATGCTTTATTTAGAGGTGACTACAAGAGTATGCCACCTACACGGCAAGCCTGGCAAGCTGCTCATGTCGTATTTGATATGCCAAATACCAGTAACATTTATATTAGGTCATTCCCGTGACCTAATATAATGGTTTGAGGCTCTTTATGTTTCTGGAGCAAGCGGATGCCTTTGGGTTCTACTAGCATGAGACAGGACATATGGAGATATTACTGGTGCCCGCTCTAGCAAATAGATGATGACAGGGAAGATAGATATATTTATGTCATGCAAATAAATGCAGTCATTCTATATCAGTCTCTCTCCTTCTGGCTAATTTCACTCAACATGATCTTCTCCATGTCCATTCATTTATAGGCAAATTTCATAACTTTAATTTTTCCTAACAGCTGCATAGTATTCCATTGTGTAGATGTACCAAAGCTTTTTATCCAGTCATCGATTCTTGGGCACCTTGATTGTTTCCAGATTCTGGCTATTGTGAATAATGCTGCTATAAACATAAAAGTAGGGATGGTGTTTCTGCTGCATATTTTTGGCCCCCCAGAGTATATTCCCAGGATGGTATGGCTGGGTAAAATGGGAGCTCAATTTCTAGTCTTTGGAGGAATGTCCATATTGTTTTCAGAAAGGCTGTACCAGCCGGCATTCCCACCAACAATGGATGAGTGTCCCCTTTTCCCCCATATCCACGCCAGCACTTGTTGCTGTTGCTCTTTGGATATGTGCCAGTCTCTGATGTATAAAATGATATCTCATTGTTTTGATTTGCATCTCTCTGATGATTAGTGATGATGAGCATTTTTTCATATGTTTTTTTGCCATTTGAATTTCTTCCTTGCTGAAGTTTCTGTTCATTTCTTCTCCCCATTTTTTTGATGGGGTTGTTTGTTTTCTTCTTGTAAAGTTCTACCAGTGCCTGATATATCCTGGATATTAACCCCTTATTAGATGGGTGTTGGGTGAATATTCTTTCCCATTCTGTGGACTGTCTTTGTATCTTAGTCACAGATTCTTTTTGAGGTGCAGAAGCTTTTTAGTTTCATGTAGTCCCATATGTTTTTATTTTCTTCTAGTGCTTTGTAAGTGATGTTTCACCTTGAAGATGCCTTTTGCTTCAATGTCGTGGAGGGTTTTTCCTATATTTTCTTCAATGTACACAAAGTAAGTTTTGAGAGAGACAGAGAAAGAGAGAGAGAGACAGAGAGAGAGAGAGAGAGAGAGAGAGAGAAAAGGAAGAAAAGTTCCTGTCATAGAAACAGCTTTTTGACTGGGGGCTGAGAAACTGGGGACATTGGTGTTGGGAAATGTGAAATGGTGGAGGGACGGGTGTTGAAACATTGTATGACTGAAACCCAGTCATAAAAGCTTCTCTATAGGCTATCTCATGGTGACAAAAGGGGAAGGAAGGAAGGAAGGAAGGAAGGAAGGAAGGAAGGAAGGAAGGAAGGAAGGAAGGAAGGGAGGAGGGAAGGAGGAAGGGAGGGAGGGAGGGGAGGAGGGAGGGGAGGGAGGGGAGGGAGGGAAGGAAGGAAGGGAAGGAGAGGAAGGAAGGAAAGAAGGAAGGAAGGAAGGAAGGAAGGAAGGAAGGAAGGAAGGAAGGAAGGAAGGAAGGAAGGAAGGAAGGAAGGAAGGAAGGAAAGAAAGGGTTTCTTGATAATTCAAAATTTATCCTGGAGAGAGTTCTCAGAACATGAAAGATACTTTGGGAAATGTAATTTAAATGTAGATTTTATAGCAACTATTGTTGCTATAAAGAGTGATATAACGTGTTTTATCTTATTATATAGTATATTTTAAGGAATGTTTAAGAAGTTTGAGCTCCCTTTACGGATATTAGAATGCAAATCAGCAACCAACCTTTAGCAAGTTTAGAGAACATTTTAAATGGGGAGTAAAGTAGGATGGTGCCAGTGTATCTGGGGCTATGAGCAAAGAGGATCTTGTGTTTTTTTTTTAAAAAAACTTCAATAATATGCTAAACCTGTTCTGAAATCAGGACTGGCTAGATCCCATTTAGACCCACCAATACTGCATTTCTTATGTCACTTGTGTCACTTGTCTTCCTGTTGTTCATCAATTTGCTCGAGTGGGCACCAGTAATGTCTCCATTTGTTGGGGATGAGGTTCATTATTGTTACTGTTTTGGCATATCGCACCACAGGTAGCTTACCAGGCTCTGCTGTGGCTTTGGTTCATCCCAGGGGGCCCAGTCTTTTCCTATATCAGAACATCAACCATCCATGGCCCATAGGACAGAGCCCTGGGTGGAGACAAGTCTATCTCCTGTCTGCTGCCTGTCCATGCAGCCGGGCATCACAACCACACCAGCATCTCCTCGAGGGGCAGAAACACTCTCAAAAAATAACCAGGTTAGAACCAAAGAGACAGAATAGCTAGTACATCACTTGCATTGCATGTGACAGACCTGGGCTGGATTCCCAGCATCTGCCTGTTCACACCTGGCAATGCTCAGGGGTTCCTCCTGTCTCCTGCACTCAGGAATTACTCCTGATGGTGCTCAGGGGACCATATAGGATGCCGGGATCAAACCTGCATCGGCTTCATGCAAGGTAAACACCCTACCCTCTGGACTATCACTCTGTCCCTAACTCCCAGCTTTTGGTCACCCAAAAACTGCCAGAAGTGATCCCTGAGTGCATAACTGGGAATAACTTCTGAAACTGTAGGGTGTGACATAAAATATATAAACAAAAAAGATTATTGGTTTATAACCAGGTAATTCTTCCAGTGAGTCCTAGCAATTTTATATATACTGTACAAAAAATCTTTATTTTTAAGGATAAAATAATTTACATAACAATTATTTTTAGTTTATTCTATGTTAAAATGCAATAGAGACAAGAGGTTTGCAAATATTTTTGTTGGGCAGGAAGTGGAGAAAACCCAGCTCAGTTAACATATTACAATTTAAAAAGAAAAGTCCTTACCATTTCTTGTTTTCATTCTGTTTCTAGAAACATAAAACTTCAGGTGTTTTATATACACATCCATTCCTTTTAAAAATATGCATTTGCTTTTCTTATCCTAAAATGCTACTCTGGAATGGTAGACTTGTTTGATGCTTTTTTTCTTTGATATAAATTTTATTACCACAAATTGTCCTATGCCTTTTTCCTTTCACAGGAGTTCAACTTATTTTTTGGGTGAAAAGGACCATGACTAACAAAAATACAAATATATGATTTAAAAAAATTAAATTAATACTCCTAATACTTTCAAATTAAAAATATTTTCTCAAGCATGTCTTTTTTATGTCAAAGTTATTCAGTTTCACTAGGTAAAGGACTAGCATTATAGAACACTGCAGTATAGAACTGTGATAGTTGCAGAACTGTTAAATAGATGAAACATATTTAGCCAAGCTGAAAATGTTGTAGAGCTGTGATTGGAAGACCTGTCTTTTTCATATTCTCTTTTCTGTTACCAATTTAAAATTTATTCCCTGCAACTTACTTACTCTCTTTAGTTATGTTTTTGTTCACTTAAGTAAATATAGAAAGAAAAACGATCTGCAATACCATTTCTAAAGTTCTGTATTTCTGTAGAAACTTTCAGTTTATGAGTATTACTTAATATAAGATCTTATTAAAGTATTTAATTTTCTCTACTTTAAATCAATGCAGCATATAATAATTGGAATGAATAACCAGAAGAAATTCCCAAAAAAAGAATAAATTACTGAATCCAACACCAGACTGTCTGCTTATAATACCAGTTATACCATGTGGTTGTTTGATCCAGTTACACCATGTTGGTAGTCTGCTCAAAAATCTGCCTTGGTTTGAGGTTGGAAAGATAGTACAGTGGACAGATAGCCCACTTATCTTACATGAAACAAACCTAGGTTCAGTCACTGTATAACAGTCTCAGACACTGCCAGGAATGATCCCTGAGCACAGTGCAGGGAGTAATGCCCTGAGCACTCTGGGTGTGTACCTGAATACTTACACCTCCTGCCATAGTAAATAAACCTTGGTTAAGTTCTCCCCATTCTTTCAAAAAGATTGCTCTACTCCTTCACCTGTAACTTCATGTCCCCAGCACTTCATTTGCTCCAGATCAGTTGAGTAGCTGGTGATTTTCTGAATATGTCATATTTTTTGACTCTTTTGTGCTTGCATTTTATCTGTTGAAGGTATTCTTTCCCCTATGTTGCTATGTAAAACTCCTGTATTTCCATGTCACCTAACAATAGTGCTTAGTGCTTAAAAATTCTTTTGTTATGAGCTTGTATCTTCTTGTTAAATTAAGTTTTTTAAATGTAATTTCTGATGTTTACACCAGCACTTATGCCAAGAATAATATATTTTAAACAATTAGAAGTTGCTTGCTGAATAAACAACTAACATCTATGATATCTAATATTTTTAGCTCTGGAGCTAACATTATTTTTGAAGTCAATGAGTTGCTTAGGATTGCTCACTTTGTAAAAAGGGATGTAGTAAGACTGTCCTGAATTCATTGAGTGGTCACCAGCTGATGACTTCACACTTATTTTTTTTTATTTTTGGACCACACCCAAATGTGACTTATTTCTAGGGATCACTCCTGAGTGGATTCAGGGAACCATACACAGTGATGGGATTGATCTGGTTGTTGGCAGAGTGCAAGACTAGTGTCTTATCCACTGTATTATCACTTAACATTCTGCCCTGAATTGGATCACTACTAGACATTCTCATGTGGTAGGTCCAAGTGCCAAATTTTACATATTTTTGTAATTTTTTATGATTTATTGAGACATAGAATTTTTAAAATTTTTTATTATAACACCGTGAGACATACAATTACAAAGGTGTTCATAATTGGTTCTTGGTAGTACAGTATACCAGCACCCATCCCTCCACCAGTGCCCCATTTCCACCACCAATGTACCCCCACCCCCTCCCGTCCACCCCCAGGCTGCCTCAATAGCAGGTACCCTAGTATCCTCTCTTTCTCTCTCTCTCTCTCTCTCTGTCTCTGCATCTCTCTCCCTTCTTTTACACATAGTGGCTAGCCCTGCAGATATTTAGAGTTTATCACTTAAGTCTCTTTGTGTATATTCAATGGTGAGTTTTAATCTGCCATTACCATTTTTTGATGTTTTTTAATGGTTCATTCATTATCAAATTTAGGTTATTGTTATGATTAACTACATTTCTATAGCGTAAGAGGCAACAATTCTATGGCTAGTTGGTATAGATATCTGGACTAGATTTCTGGAATTCTAACAAAAACAGAAATTCTAACTTAAAATCTAATTAAAAAGAAATTCTAACTATAGAGGAATACGGATTTCTAACTACAAAAATCAATTTGATATGTATTTCAATTTAATAAGTTTAGGAAATCCAAATTTTTCTGTGAGCCTTCCTAAAAAGAAAAGCAATTTTGGGGCCAAAGTGATAGCATAGTGAGTAGGGATTTGCCTTGCATGCGGCTGACCCACCATCCCATATGGGCCCCTAAGCACTGCCAGGAGTAATTCCTGAGTGCAGAGCCAGAAGTAACCTCTGAGCATAGTCAGTGTGACCCAAAAAAGCAAGAAAAAAAAAAGCAAGAGGAGTGTGTAAATGTGGGTATTGGCATTGATTTTTACCTAGTATTACAGTAATTTTCAGTCTTTACTTACTACTAAGGTTCAGTATTTATTGTAGTGTGGCTTTTAGATTTATGTTGATATTTCTTGGATATCCCATTGGATAAGTATTTCATCAAATTTACTAAATATTTTAATATTTAGTGAGGCAGAATCAGCTGGAAACATTATTATGATGATGATTATATCTTATTACAGCATGTGTTTATAGTTACTCAAGCATCAGAAGCATATTCTGTTTCTTTTTCATTTAAAAGCTTTTAATTTATGAATCCTTTAATGAAAAATTTTTCACAAATCACCACCGATAGTCACTTATGAACTTTTTTCCTCTTTTTTTTGCTGGCATCAGCACTGGCCTTTGTAGTTCCTCAACTTACTTTATTCTGTTCTTGTACTGGTTTCACTATTGATTCCTAATATATTAATTAATTTTGGGGCATCACACCCATTGATGCTCAGGGGTTACTCCTGGGTCTGTACTCACGAATTACTCCTGGAGGCACTCTGGGGACAATTGGGATACTAGGAATTAAACTTGGGTTAGCCACATGCAAGACAAGCATCCTACCCGCTGTACTATTGCTACAGTCCCAATTAATTTTTTTTTATTCTCTTAAATTTAGGGACCATGATTTGCAATGTTATTCATGGTAGAGTTTCAGGCATACAATATTACAACATCAGTTTCTTCTCCAATGTTCACTTCCCTTTACCAAAGTCCCCAGCTTCTTGAACCTTAGTATATTTAAACAACCTTTAGCGTTCTGATATGACACATAGATACAACAGTAAGTGAGCAGAAAAGTGTTTAGTTCTCCAGAACACCTAATGTGAAATTGTACTGAGGAATAACACTATTTCTAGTCTTGACTACAATGTCTTAAGCAGGTATGCATGAAGACTTATTCTCCATCAAATAGGCTTGAAGAGTTGGCATTTAATCAACATAATTTGGTTTAATAATGTAGAATTGTGAGACAGGGCCTGCTTTCCGCCTGGTGCTTTGTCTTGTTTGAGGTTCACACTTACTGCATGCCTGTTCTATAGCTTATGTTGCTTTCCTTCAGATCATTCATTTCTTTGAAAACTCAGTGCCTGCTAGACTGTTTCCTCCTTGTTTAACTTTTTCCCATTGACCTTTGACTTATAACTGTAAAGATTAACTTATCCTGAGTGATTAAAGACACATAAATATTCTATTTCAAACAATGAAATAACAGGGAAAGATTCTGAATTCCTGGGGAACCTGAACATTCTAATAGCTGATATTGACTCAAATGGAATATTTCCATGACATTTCAGAAGAATTTTGTAAATTATAGTCATATTTTATAATATCTTCAATATATATGTATAATTTAACAAGGCTTATTTTTCTTTTCTTTCCTTTTCTTCCCTTGTCTTTTTTCCTTCTTTTCTTTTTATTTTTTTTTCCTTCAAAAAATTGCATCAGCATTTTCTCAGTGACAGGGCAGTTCTTAATAGAATTCTACATTTCTAACAAGTTGCAATTCCCTGGTGACACTTTGAAGAGTAAGTTTCTAAAAAAAAAAAATTAAACCTCATTGAAGTGTATGCCTGAAGAGAGCCTGTACCTACCTCAGAGCTAAAGATAGTGATGCATTCAGGGTTGTGCAGTTTCCATTACAGAACGATCTGCTGTTGGATGTGCCTTTATTAGTTCCATTAATGAGTTCAAAACTTCATTATTGATCTAACCATCTTGGAAGGGTCAGACTTCATCCTCAAATAAAAGACTTCAACACATCCTGAACCTTGAACCACAGCTTCAGGAAAAGCACCCAACAAAGCGGATTAATTTCACCCTCGTCTGTACTGACCCTCTACTTGGGAAACTAGTATTTCAGGCTCTTAGCCAGCTGAGCTCATCCACAAATTAAGCTGACAGTTTCTTCCAGCAATAAATGTTGTCTTGGAGCCAAAGCAATATTGATTTAATTGGTTTCAAAAAATCCCACTGGCCACAATTTCCCACATTCCTGAGGGACAGCCTCTCTCTCCAGGGATGCTGTGGCATCTTTCGTTCTTCAGAGAGCCAATGGGCTGGAACTTCTACATAGGGGCTGAGGAGGATGTGTGAGGTGGACATTGATTAAAGTGGGTGGACCTTAGATAAAGGTGAATGGAACCTGCATTCCTAGTCAGAACATGAAAATGAGCATCAGAGGTGAACAAAATTAACACATTAACACATAGCCACCCTATGGATTTGAAAATGTTTGTAACCCCTTATAATATATTTGTGTTCAATGCAGCAGTTGTAGAAAAATTTTTGATAGCACAAACACAAGAATTAAAATTGGAGTAGAAAGAATCCTCTCTCATTTCCTGTGTGTGTTAGTGACTGCAGAGCAACAAGTAAATCTGTGGCCTCCAGTTTGCTCTGTGGTTATGTAAAATATGGAAATAAATTTGCTAACTGGAATGTGTGACTAAGGAGAAGGTAAGGTTTTTATTAGGGTGTGGATTTCAATAAAAACCCA
This sequence comes from Cryptotis parvus, assembly GCA_021461705.1. Classification (NCBI taxonomy): domain Eukaryota; kingdom Metazoa; phylum Chordata; class Mammalia; order Eulipotyphla; family Soricidae; genus Cryptotis; species Cryptotis parvus. The sequence continues at coordinate 24,552 of JAJIBD010025244.1, forward strand.
GTGAATTTTCCCTGCTTCCAATAAAATTAATTTTGCATACCTGAGCTTTTGTTTTTCTGGAATGAATTTTCTTTATCAGGATATCAGTGTGTGTGCAACCTGTAAAGGCTAAATACAAAACTCTAAGGAAGAGATGAAAAGTGCCTGCCATAGAGGCAAAGGGGGGTGGTATTTAGTGGGTGTGTGGGAAACTCAGAACATTGGTGGGAGGAAATGTACACTGAAGGGATGGGTGTTGGACAATATATGACTGAAAATCAATCATGAACAACTTTATAACCATGTATCTTACTGTGATTCAATTAAAATAAATTAAAAATAATTATAAGAAGTTAGAGACAAGAACATTTTGCTTTCTTCTGTGTTACCTAGTACTTCATTCTGTGCTTAATATTTCATTACAAAATTGTTTGAAATAAATTTAGGAGCCCATGAAATTCAGCTCCTCTTTTTAATCAGAAAGAAAGACTCGGTTCTAAAAAAAAAAAGAAAATGAAAGATTCGGTTCTGTTTGTTGTGCGGTGAAAAACCTGAGCCTTGGTGCATTCAAGAGGTGAGAATGAGGAAGGAGGTTACCTTGAAAGAAAACTCCTGTCAGCAGCAGTTTTGGTCACTCACCCTGTGTATTCTGCCAAAGGACAATGAAAGGCTATCGTTACCCTTAACCTAGTGTATATGTGCACATCACCTAGTTTTAGAATTCATCTGTCACTCAAAAAAGGTTCTCTGTCCAAATTTTCCTGTTGGGCTCCATATCTTTCCTAAGAACCCAAATTGCTTCCTGACTTTGCCGTATACCTTTAGAACAAAATTACTTAGTAACATTTTTTGTTGTTGTTTTAAGTTTGCAATAACATGGGAAAGCCTAAAAATCTTTTTGCATCCTTTTAAGGACCTTTCCCATTTTTAAGCTTTGAGTTAAAAATCTCTATTCTAATATTTCACAACATTGTAAAATGACTGAGTTATAAGCCCACCCCTGACTCTTTGTCGCGCATATTCTAGCCATGCCTGCATGTTCTCTAGTCCCATCTGGGTTCATGCAGTTGCATTATGCACTCTGACATCCATGTCATGTCATGTTTATCCAACTGTTCTACTACTAGTCAAAATCAGAAGTTTTTTTTCACCCCAGTTCTCCCAGCAGGGCCTTCTCAACTTAGAGAAAATGAAGCTGTTGGCCATCAGCTTATACATCATCACCAACAATAAACATGCCAGGATCAGAACATGCATTTTGTTATCTGCCCATTGTTGATAGCAGGGAGAGGAAGACAGTTTGATTTCCATTAGCTCGACTAGCCCTCAGCCCTGGGGGCTGTGGGAAAAATATGCATTTTGTCTGGAAGTAAACTGAGGAAACATGACGTGGAGTCAGGGAGCAATTGCAGATGTGTCCCAAGGGTGCGATTTTTTTTTTAACAGACTGACTTTTTGGCATTTGAGGAAAATCTCAACAACTCTCTGCACAGAATTTTTATGACTGTCCATTTGGCAAGGTTGATATGTGACATGAAGAAGTCGTCCTATTTTCTTTCATATGTTCTGGCTTTTGTAAACAAATAGACTTGATTCCTGAGATATTTTCCTCCCCGGCCCAGCTTTCTCTTTTGTCCTCCCCCAGTTTGCATCTGTTTTGTCTAACGTGGTGACTGGTGTAGTTAGAGTAGAAGAAATGCCCCCACTCCACAATAAAAACAGAGATGCATATTTACATGCAGATGGGGGCTACCTTTTTATTTTCCACTTTATGAGAAAGAGGCAGACTTTGAGATACAGACAGGACAAGGGTCTTAATTGAGAATGTCACTCACTACTCTTATCATGATGCCTTTATCTTTATTGTGGGTCTAAGATCTTCTGAATCAGAGATGTAGTTCAGTGGTAGAGTGCATTTCTTGTGTATGAGACTCTGCGTTTGTTGGTTTTATCCTGTGGGAGAAAGCAAGGAAGTGAGGAATGAATGCAGAGAGGGAGGGAGAGGGTAAAGGAAAACAGTAGGGAGGGAGGGAGGGAGGAAGAACCAGAGTTAAGTGAGTGTGTGTAAACTGCTAGTGTGATACATGCCTAAAATACCCTCATTCTCTTTCCTATTTTGAAGGTGTAATTCTTGTTTGTTATAAATACTAGATTCTCTGAGATGAAATGGTGAGTAAATTCTATACAATTTTTACATGAATCGATAGTCTTTGTTTTAAATTTTCTGTGTGATGAGGAAGAATAAAGTCATCGGATCAGAGAGACAGAAACCTCATGCTCCCATTTACAGAAGGGCCAAGTGAAATAAAACTCTTGCATAACACTGCCCCTACTTGAAGGCATTAGTTAATTACTGCCCCATAACCTTTGCCTAAATTTTTTATTTTTTTAGATTCAAAAGTGATTCGTGTGACCCTAACAAAAATAAATAGAATAGTCTTAGTAAATAGTGTATTGAGAGTTATTAGGGCAGACAAAAGTAAGGGAGAAATTTGGGTATATGTGAGGTATGAGAAAAGAGTTGGGCAATCAGATGGAAAAGGACAGAGCAAGTATCATGAACACTCTGTATGGTGACCCCAAACTGTGGCTTGCTCAAAGGCCTCCTTCTCTTTTGATCTGGTTGCCACCATGGTTGTTCTCTCTTGGCTGGGGTTTTCAGAGTTAAGATTAACATTTCTTCTCTTCCTGGTTAGAACTATAATAAAGGCACCAGGAGGGCCTTACTCCCGCTGGCTCAAAAATGAGATGAAAAAACAAGGAAAAACTTGATTCTATGTCTACAAATTGAATTTTCTTTTATTGGGTCCACTTTTAAAATCCCAGAGTAGAAGATTCACCTGGACTTGGGGGCATTTCATTTGGACTTGCCTCAGACCTTAGGGTAGACACTTGGAATGCTGCTGTGCAAACTTAGTGGCTACATTACCAAGTGTGTATGTGGGGGAGAGAGATTAAAGAAATATTGTCAATAAAGAAGTTTACCACTTCACCTAATCATTGCTAGTGAGGCAACAGTATCCTCTAAGTGACATTTTCAGCTCATTTCAGCAACTTGGTTTGTTGATTGCCCACATTTTCAGGATGGTGGAAGCAAACAATATCTTACTCATTTGCGTCTGAAAATTCAGTTTTGACAGATCAGTTTGCACATAAAACAGGTTTGTTAATTGATTTTCTTTTGGTTTTGGGGGTTTGTGGCCACACTTAGCAGTACTCAGGAGGTGTTCTTGGATCTGTGCAGAGGACTGACCTTTAGTGGTGTTTGGGCAACCTGTGTGGTGCCAGAGATCTAACAGGTTGGCTGCATGCAAGTTCCTTACCTCCTATACTGCCTTTCTGCTCTTAGGAATCTGTCTTAAAAAGCAGTAATAAAGTGCTGAGTACATTATCTATCCTCTAAGTGTCATGGAATGGTCTGGCATAGTGTGATCAGAAAGATGAACAACCAGCACTAATCAGAGCAGTTCTTGGACATAAAACTTATACCACATAGAAGAGGTGCATCTACAGTGGCCTTCCTCGCTATCTTTCTTTTTTGTCATCAGATCTTCATACATGTCCTTCTTATGGACCACATAACCTTGCATTTTACACATATGTGTCTTCTCTGGCAGTCTCCTCTTTCTCCTTTTATTCCTTTCATTGTTCATCTGCTTCAAAATGGTTGAATCCCCTAATTAGATCTCAGAACATATGCCATATGCTTCCTCCTACAGGAAGCCCTCTCAGAGTTTCCTCACAGATTGCTGGACTGAGCACAGTGTTTCTCCTATACCTGCCAGTAGAATTGATGCATACCTTCCTATTGTGCAATATGGCAAATTATGTTTCCCTGACCTGACTTTGAACTCTTGCAGCACAGATTTGTTTGAGCTCTGAGCTCCCAGTTTCTACAGTTGACAATCCACAGTCAACTAAAGAAAAGATTTTTCCTCTTGGTATGTGTGAATAAAAGAATATCTGAAAGCTAGTCATGAAATCTCACTGCTACTTTAGCTGCACACTCCTGGGAAGAAAATTTATGTGGCAAAGAGTCATCCCATTTCAGAATCAGAATCCCTAATGCATATCTCATCACTGAAAATTATGCCCTCGCCTGACAGTGATTCCTGTGCATCCAGAAGAGGAAGCATTTTAGCCACAGGTGACCATGTGTCCCAGTGCTCCTGCTGGCTGCTGGCATAGCTTCATGAGGCCACTGGGAGTGAGAGTGCTGAGGCCAGCTCCTTCCAGGATGAATGAAGTGTCCTGGCAATGCTAACTGAACAAGTCTTGGGGTCCATTTGGAGACTGACCTCCCACGTTATATAGCAAATGCTGTGCTGGGGAATGGGTGCTGCGTTTAGTGTTCCGTTTCTGCTGTAAGAGATGCAGAGATGTGAGGCCAACCAGAGAGAGGTTAAAGAGATGTGGGAGCCTTACAGCTGGGGATCATTAACAACAATCAAGACCAACATAAAAAGGCAGCAGGACTTCCCTCCCTCTTGGCCTTGGGAGCCATCTGGATAGAGAAAATTCGGTTTAAACTCTGGTAAAGGAACTTTTTAGTACTCCAAGTTTTTTTTTAACTTCCATACAAACTCTTGACTATGTAAGCCTCCCCACCACCCCACCTTATGACACATATGTATCCCTTCAAACCAGAACAGATGGTGACCAATGGCATAAACTATGCACTGATACACCTGGTGGGCCCATTGTATCTTTTCACACAGTCTGAAAACCATGATCCTATTATAATTAGAATTAAGCAGGATTCTTTGACTGACACACACAAATGCCCCTTTTTAATGACTCACCCAGTGCCCAGCTGATTAGAACATAGCTAACCTCCTGGCTCTTAGAGCATTCCAGTCTCCCACAAGGCCAGACTAAGTCAGTCTGTCTTTTTATTCCCTTAGAGAATGAGAAGCAGGAACAGACTGAACTTGCAGTCTGTTGTGTACTCTTGAGATGAAAGGTCAGGGTCATATCGAGTTATTGCTGGCACTGCTTTCTGGATAACACATGCACACTGAAGACATGAAGGGCAGAGTAGTCCAGACTTGAAACAGTCGAGCGAAGGGAATGAAATGTGTGTAGAGAAGTGAAGATGGAAGCTTACAGTCCCTACAGGTTAGAGTCAGTGACCTCTTTACTGCATTCTGGTTCCTAGGTTAGTGTGCTATATTAATATTTTAATATTATATATGTATGCTAATTATTCACACTTATTTAGTCCTTCAGTTTGAAAATAATTTTCACTTAGAAAATTGGTATGTCATAGTGGAAAGAATATTGAATTTGGAGACATTTAGCTATTATCTGTTTAATTCACTGGCTGGCCTTAGGCCAGTTATTTAAGTTATTACATTTAGCCATCTGAAAAATGGGAATAGAAAAAATCAGTTTATCACTTGTGGCAAGAAAATTTGTGATACATCTGTTACAGTGCCTGTCACTGGCAGGTCCTGGATACATGATAGCTTTAGTCTCCATCCCTTTACTTGATACTTATATACATTTGGAAAGACACAGGAGGGATTTTTGGAATGATGGCCGTGCTGGGCTTAGTATGCAACACTTTGACACTTGCCTGCTTCCAAGAAGTGGGGTGACTTTTAGATTTGAATCTTCTATTACACCATGGGACATGTATCCTAAATCTTTTCTCCTTCACACTCTTTGTAAGTTATGAAGACAAAAAGCACACGACGATAGAATGGGGGTAAAAGATAGGTGGCATATCTGCCTTTACCGGTGTCTTTATTCTATTTTACTAGTGAACGATTTAATTTTACTTACAGAATAACAGAGATGTTAATTGTCATGTCAGAGCTTTTACATGACAAGATACAGTTAGTTATTGAATAGATAAGGACAATTTCAATGCAGTACAGTTATGGTTGAGGTAGCACAAGTGAACGGTGACATTTTTTATTTAACTCCCTATTACATTAAAAAATCAAGTCCTCCTGCCTTTTCTTAAGAAATTATCAGCCATCAGTCTTTTGAACTGTGAGGCTCATGAGTTAAACGTGTCTCCAGAATATGTCTGAACAATCACATTATAAAATGTTCATTGCCTAAGAGGTTGCCAACAGATTCAACTCTTGCTCAGATGCTTCAAGTCTAAGGATAGTGAACTGAGTTGACACAAAATTGCAAAGGACAATTGGAATAAAGATTTATTTCTGAGCAGCATACACAGTGCAGAGTGGGAGACAGGAAGTGAGCAACTCTGCGGCTATGATGGTGTGTGAATTGCTAGATTTTTGCTGAGTATTCAGAACTTAGGACATTCCCAAGCATTGTCAAATAATAAATACAGTTTTGTAACATGGTTCTATTTTTTTCCTATACTGTCTTTGTTTCTTACCGTTTTGCTCAACCCACTCTTTGTATTCTTGCACCAGTTCAGCTCCTTGAAGGGCCAACAATGATCTTAAAATCATTTTGTTTGTAACATGAATGCAAGTCTTCCTATTTTGTTATCCTTCAGCATTGTTTGACATTGCACTGCTTCATAAACGCAGAAGCATGTTTGTCCCTTGGTTTATTAGACCATAGCTTCAGGTAGTGCTTCTGTGAACCCAACTGTGTATATTCATCTGCTTTGATTAGCTTTGATCCCTGATGTTTAATATTTGAGTATTTCAGAGATTTGTCCTTCACCCTCCCTCTCTTTACAGGTTTTTTCTCCTCCTAGAAAGGTTTATTTATGTATTGTCTTTAAGTATGTTCTGCACTATGTAATCACTATAGTCATCACTTATAATTGCAAATGTCTAGCATGGGCATCCCTTCAAACGCATGTCAGATGCACTCCTAAACACTCCCTCCCACTCCCCATGTGCTTGCCCTGCCCCTGATTTAGGACAAACTTGGTCTTTTTAAAACAGGACTCATCATCTGGGCTACCCCAATCAAAATCTGTTTTTCCCTAGACAAATGTGCATTTTATCTCATCTACCATATGCAAGCATTATTCCAGTTCATTTGATATTACCTTCAAAATTTCTCTTGATTTTTGACCACTTTTCTCCTGTTGAAGAGTCAGTGTTGCAAATGAAATGACCATAATATCCTTAATTGTGCTTCCCTATGCCTTTATATCTTTACTACAGACACTTATTTTCTCTCTGTTTTTCTAACTGGAGTTTTGCTGCACTAAAATTAAAATAACAAAAACATTTGTAATCCACTCTTCAAGCCCTGAATGGTGAGCTTTTTCTACCAGCTTGAGCTACTCTCCTGCCCTCTCTGTGAGTCACTGACTGGATAGTGCTCATGATACTTCCTGGATGATAGAACTTTGACATGTCCTCTTCTTATCCAGAAATCCCGATTCTGCACCATATTCCTAAAGTAACTGCTGTCTTCTGGGTCCTTTGACTATGTGCTCTTAAAATACTTGCCCATGCTCCTTTATCTAACACTTTGTCATATCTTTTAAACATATGATTTTTTACCATTCTAACTGGAATCCATGAAAATAAAGGTCCTACATGGAAAGGATCATATTGAGTGAAATTAGTCAGAAGGAAAGAGAGATATAGAATGATTGCATTTATTTGCATGACATAAATACATACATACATATTATGATACCAAAATCCAATGTCAGGTGAAACATGGATCAGGAGGGAGGTCTTACCAAAATTGGAAATTACCACAAACGTGTGGGAGTCAGAGGTTAGGTATAAGACAGAGAAGGGATCATGTGCGAATAAATGTTGAAAGGGCTAATGGCAACCTAGAACTGAGCATTAAATACAGGAAAAAATGCACATGATAGCCTCTAAGTGTATGTAAGTGCAACCCACACTGTGTAAGAGAATGAAAAGAGAGAGAAGGGAGAGAGAAAAGAAATAAAGAACCTGCCATGGAGGCAGGCTATGGGAGGGGGGGGGAATGGGGGGACATAGGTTGTAGGAAATGGGCACTAGAACACTATGTGACCAAAACCTCCAAACATGAACGATGTTGTAATTGTATATCTCACGGTGGTATAATAAAAATATTAATTAAAAAGAACCTGCCATAGAGGCAGGCTGGGGGAGGGTGAGGGATTGGGGTCAATGGTGATGGAAATGGGAACTGGTGGAGTGATGGGTGCTGAAACATTGTATGACTGAAACCCAAATATGAACATCTTTGTAATTGTATATCTCATGGTCGTATAATAAAATATTAAAAAACTAGAAAATAAAGGTCCTAGCTCCGGTTCTGTTCTTCCTTCCTAATGCCCATTAGAGTTTTTTTACATATATAGAAAGCTCTTAAGAAAATACTGGTTGAATAAAAGAAAGAGAAAATGGAGAATGGGTGAGGAATGTAGAAAAAAAATACCCTGGGGGAGTGAAGCTCTACAGGAGCTACAGTATGTGAGAAGCGAAATTTCAAGTTCCTTTTACCCAGGGATTCAATGCAGGGGCCCAAAGAAATGGTGGTGCTTGGACATTGAGCTGCCAGGGATACCTGGACCACTCCTACAGCAGTTGGTGACATAGCAGGCATGTTTCTTGCCCTTGCACTTTCTGCCCCCTAATTTAAAGTTCTTTCTCTAAACGGTTTAGTATCTCTGTAAATTTTTGTTAAATCCTTTTCCACTTAGCAAAATAGGAAGGATGACAAGATAATTTCTCTCTACAAAACTTCAATCAAATAAGGACAGTCATGCTATATTTATGTTGAGAATATATGTTCAGTTGTATAAATGTTCTTTGCCTCTAAAGAAGACTCTATTTTGTTTTTTCTTCTGTTAAAAATGTGAGAAAATTGAAAGAAATTATATTCCAAATTGCTGGAACATGTTTCTGATTTAAACCCACATTTTCTTTATGCATTTAATTTAATGATATATTAGAGTTGGCTGAAGGGCATGAGTGCTGCACTGGTATCATTGTGAACACACCTAAGTAATTAGTGAGGAGTGTAAATACTTTCTTTAAACTGATATCTTTTTAGCACTTGAGGGAGATTTCATCTTATGATTCTTTCTTTCCTTGATTAAAAAATAAGTGATAGGGCTATTATAACTCAAGGGCCTTTACTTATTTCATAGGAAATGTTGACACTGGAGACCATTGCATGAAGGGAAAAGAAGACAAAATTATCACCCCTAACAAATCTCACAAAAATCACATTTTCACATATTTGAGGGTTTAAAAAAAATGAAAGCACAATGCTATTCATTTGTAATGTGGATTTTTCAACAGCTAGATACAGGTGGCGAATGAATATTATTACACAACTGTTTTCTAGAAGATCAATAATTATCACTGGACATCTTTTGTGTAGAACAGTATTAGGGGGGTGGGGCAGCAGAGAAATGGTAGTAAATTGAGAGTTGCCAGAATAGAAGCTACTGAGAGACTATTCAAAAGGTAAGGAAGCAAAGAACAAATTTCACTGGAAAAAACACGAGGTGACTGTGGTTTGAAGAGAGTAGCAAGAGTGAAAGGAAGTGGAGAAGACGACTGCTGTTACATGGATGACTGCAAACCAGAAGTGGAATTTAGAATTGGACATCCCCTATAAAAGGGTTTGATTGAGGATAAGGGATAATATTTCAGCATTTTAAATGTGAGGAAATGGACAGGACACTGTCCACAAGCATTGATACACTGACCTGAGTAAAGCAATGAGCTCATCCTGGTTCAGAAATGGAAAAAGAAAGAATATTGCATCAGCCCCAATGAGATCCTTCTTTGATTTTCTGAGTCACTGGCAAGATATTCCTATACAACATGCTTCCTACTTTCTGAGACATGATTTTGTGTCATTCTTTTTTTAAAAATTTTATTAGTTCAAAGAAAATAAGGCATTATGTCTGAAAAAAATTACTTATATTGTGAGTCACATATAAACATATATATATACTATAAATACATATATATTATTTTTATGAGTATTGCATGCTTTTTTTTTGTACAGCAGTATGTTTAAAACTTAAGGCAGCAATGAATCACTATCATAAATCTTATACATTTGCCTAGAATGCTATGAACTAGATTTCAGTGATTTCCTCAGAAAGCTCATAGATTTTACACATTCACATTTTTAACATCAAGAAGAACCAAACAAATATTTCATGCTTGAGACTTTGATGTCCTTTAATTATTTAAACATAACTAGGGAATCAGGAAATTTAAATTTAAAAAAAATTTTCATGCATCTTCATAGCATTCTCTTTGAGTATCTCATTAACAAAATCATATGCAGTACTTTATTAGTGTTGTTTCATCACAGTGATTAATTATTTTAAGATAAAATTCCTTGATTTATGTATGGTTTGAAAAGAAATCAGATTGTAAATTCCCAAGAATTTGAATTTTATTTAAAATTTTCTAAGAATTCCCAATTCTTAGGGAATTTGAAATCTCTTTCAAATTCCCGAAGTACAAAGTCTTAGGGAACCAGTGCACAAAGAAGAAAGAATGTTTCTCTTTTGTAAAACTTTAAAGTACAATGTCTTTTTATTGTAAAAATCCACTATTAGAATTTTGTGCTGATTATGACTGTCGCTCATCCTGTAAACAGTAAATGGTCTCTTTAGGTTTGTATACTATATATGTAGACATTTTGATCTGATAAAAAATTGTCCATTAAAAGAAAGAGAAAAGCAAAGGTTTTTTAAAAGCATTTAAAAAAAGGCAGAGTACAATATACATAGCATTTATAAATAAACACTAAAATAGCCATAAGACATATGCGGGTGACAGATAAGTAAATGTGGTCAATATCAAGACTTTCATAATCGACTCAAGTAGAGAATATTGATTTTTCAAACCTATAACTCATCATGAATGTGCATTTAACCTAACCGTTGTGTATGAGATCTATAAAGACATTTTTAAAATAGTACAAGAAAATCTTTTGTTTCTTTCTTTCCTGTTTTTAAAATGTAGAAAACACTGTTACTGTCTATATAAATAATTGTAAAAAGCATTACAGAGTTTTCCTTCTTTTTATAGTTGCTGATGAGAAGTTTCTCATTATCTATCAGTAAGAAAGTAGAGCAGAGTTCAAATCTCTTAATCATGATGAACATTTGATAGTTATATCTTTTTCTAATTTACATGGTCTTGTCCTTTTCTTGTTTTCTGGTGTCCTAATCCATGTTAGCCCTTGTTTGATGACTTACTTTGCTACAGAGCCAGTACCAAATATTGTTTGATGACAATATTACCTTTTAGTACATGGCGGCTAAAGGGTGTTTTCTCTAGGTTGGGGTAGAGCAGAGTTAATATATTTAAGAACTCCTTTTGCTAGTTGGATATACTTCATAGTGTCACAGAAAATTGGACTGCAGAGAATCTCAATAATAATCTAGAGTGGTATTTACACTTGTGTGATCTACCAGACCACCTTCAAGTTGTTCAGTTTAACTGGCATAGTGATTTTTGCTTGTTGTTTGTTTTACTCTATCCGTTAAAATGGTGCATGTATTCTTCATATTGCTCTAGACCCTAATATTCTCTTTTTTCACTTCTACCCATTACATTACGGTTTTTTTTTTCAATCCGGCCCAGGTATGCTGAACCAGAGACTCTCAGACATGGGGCAGAGCTGCTACTTGCTCTCCCTGTGCCCAGCTGCTCATGAGGCTCCCGGGAGGCATGGCGGGTTCTAGCCCTGGCCTGCCTCCCCAGCAGAGCCTCACAACAAGCCAGACCACCCTCCCCTACTCCATGGGGCCCGCCATTTTCCACATCCGTACTTCCTTCTCGTCACAGCTCCAACCAGGAGACCAGACTATCACAGCCCGGATCATCTACAGCCACCCAGCAGCAGTTTTTTTTCAATCCGGCCCAGGTATGCTGAACCAGAGAATCTCAGACATGGGACAGAGCTGCTACTTGCTCTCCCTGTGCCCAGCTGCTCATGAGGCGCCTGGGAGGCATGGCAGGTTCTATCCCTGGCCTTCCTCCCCAGCAGAGCCTCACAACAAGCCAGACCACCCTCCCGTACTCCATGGTCCACATCTGGACTTCCCTCTTGTCACAACTCCACCCAGCAGACCAGACTATCACAGCCTGGCTCAGCGCAGCTGCTAGCGGCTCAGCGGTTCATCAATAAATGCTTTATTTAGAGGTGACTACAAAAGTATGCCACCCGCATGGCAAGCCTGGCAAGCTGCTCATGTAGTATTTGATATGCCAAATACCAGTACCATTTATATTAGGTCATTCCCGTGATCTAACATAATGGGTTGAGGCTCTTTATGTTCCTGGAGCAAGCGGATGCCTTTGGGTTCCACTAGCATGAGACAGGACATATGGAGATATTACTGGTGCACACTCTAGCAAATAGATGATTAATGGGAAGATAGTGATAGATAGTGACCCACTTACCAAGTTCAGGGTACCTACCTAATCCATCAAGGTATTTGGTTATAATCTCTAATTTATTGAACTAAATTATGGGAAATGCCTTTTTGGGTGTAAAGATGGGTGAATATTAGAAATTCTATATAGTTGAATCTTTTAATTCACAGATTAAATTCTGAACAATGACTCAGGTTTTAAATAGTGAGTTCCTAACATCTCAAAGTGTTATTTTTCCAGGGGTTTTAAGTAATGGATCTCTTTACTAGTCTTAAAAACATTGCTTAATAAATGTAGTTATCCCTGGTTGAGTTAGTATTTTCAAAGCCTATCACCAGGCATTTCTGTGAATACTTTATTATAATCCCTCTACCTCTAGGACAGGATATTATAGATAGAAGGAGAATGAGAGAAAGGAATGCCAATGTCCAATAGAAAAGAAGGGTTACAATAAAAGTAATGGAGGGGTGGATAGAGATAGACACACATGAAAACAGGAGAGAAGGCAAGACATACATGAAATAGGGAGAGAGAGAAATATGGAAAAGTAGCTGGCAAGTTGGAATATTTTTTCTGAAATGCTATTGTCTCTGTAGATGTTCTACTTGTTTTTGTAGATTAACAGTCATCAGAATCAATATGCTCTAAGTGATGTAAGTGAATTTTAGCATTCTTCATTTAACAGATTTCTAGTGTAAGCCATAATTAATGATTAGCCTAAAATTGGAAATAGATATTTATTGCAGGGCTTGAAGTTATGAGTTAATTTTGTAATTGAGTTAGGACAAGATATGATTACAGTTTGTTCATTATATGCACTATGGCTTAAATAATGCCTCAGAATGTATACATGTAGTGAAAATGCATCTGGGTATCTAAGGGGAAAAATTATGCTCTTTATAATGCAGACTACTGTGCAAAATTGGTTATAAGATTTGTTTTGGAAGCTAATGGAAGTAAAAAGTTATAATATTGTACTCAAAAAATTAGAACACAATCACTTATTTATAATTGACCAGTTTTTCCAGCTCTATATTTTAATGTTAGTTTTGAGATCTATAAGAATGATTTTCTGAGTTTTTTCTAGTTCTAAATATGCAAAGAAAAAAGTTTCCCTAACCTAGTTTGCTAACATTAATAAATTATGATTATGGTCATAATAATAAAAGTGTATCCTTTTCTCAGCAGTTTCTTTTTTTGGTGGGAAGGTGAGGAAGATTTGGGTGTCAGACCCAGTGGTGCTCAGGCACTATTCCTGACTCGGTGCTTAGTAGCAACTACTGACTATGTTTGGGGACCATAGATAGTGCCAGAGAACTGACCAGATTGGCAGATGCAAGGCAAAGGCCTTACCTCTTATACTACCTCTCCAGCCCTTTCCCACAGTTTTTACATTTAAAAACTACATTATCTCCCTCAATTCCTAGGACAAATGTGAACATTAGTAGACTCTCCATTTCTCAATGGTGATGCTGATGTTTAGCAAGAGAATGTGACTTGCCATAAAGGAACAGAATAAGATTATAGTCCGAATCCTTTGAATTTAATTCCAATGTATAAATCCTCATTCATGGGAAAGAGCAAAGAATCTCCCACAGTTGTACTGTAAGTTTTTGGACACCAGAGGGGAAGTCTTTGAAAAAGTTCAGAGAAAGCACTAGGATTCTGACTAACAGAGGCCTCTTGCCACCAATACACTTGAAAATGCTGCAGAAGAAAGGCTGCTATACCCTACTTGCATGGCAGATCAGAACTGATATTGTCATCATACCCTCTTGCTTAAAAGGGTCATGGCTCTATGCCTTTCATTATCTAGGGAAATACCACATTATTAACCAGGGGCACTGAGGGATGTGTATGAGAACTAGTGGCACAAATGTATATAGATATTTCCCAGTGGTCTGCTGCAGAGGGCCTATTCTAGTTCTATTGTGGATTTTCTAGCCACATTAACAGAAATGCACTTCATATATTCCTTCTGTCCATAAGGGAGGAAAGTGTTAGGTAAGGAAGTTCAATTTCTATTTCTCTGTAGCCATAAATGTATTTCCTCCCATTTTGATAAGGAGTGTCTGTCTTTTGCAGTTGAGAAAATTCAGTTAGAATTATTGAAATGATTGCACTTCTTGGGCAATTATGTGAAGATGGCTCATTAAAAAACAGATCTTCTAGTGTTTATCTCAAAGAGAATTTCTGTCTCTGTATTGCTAGGAGAGTGGTTCTGACTGGTGGCTCTTAACTGGCATCTGAAAACTATTTCTTCCTATAACATGTTCACCGCTAACTGAAAAAGAAAGGATCCATGATTGTGTGGGAGAATAATGGGAGAGAGCTTTCCAAACTATTTTGTAATAAATATACATTCATCATATGAAAGAAATATGTTAAACATGAATAATCAATGTCTTTATTAGATTCTACAATTATTTATCAATTTTCCCCAGCATTTAATTTGGGTGCAAAGGGAAAAACTAGCAACAATTACATCTGAATTAATTATGTGAAACAGTCACATTAAAATTTAGCACTTGGGAGCTAGAAAGGAGATACTGTAGGTTAAGGCACTGGCCTGCAAGTGGCTGACCTAGTTATTCCATGGCACCACCACCTAGTTATTCCCCAACCACCATTAGGAATGACTCCTGAGCACAGAACCAAGAACAAACTGTGAGCACTGCTGAATGAGATCCCATAATCAAAACTAAAAAAATGTTTTTAAGTAATAGGTGCTGGAGCTATAGTCCAGTGTATAGGGCATTTGCCTTGCATGTGGCTGACCTGGGTTCTATCCTTGGCATCCATATGGTCCTCCAAGCACTGCAAGGAGTAACTCCTGAGTGCAGAGCCAGGAATAACCCTGGGCAGTGCCAGGTGTCACAAAAGAAAGAAAGAAAGAAAGAAAGAAAGAAAGAAAGAAAGAAAGAAAGAAAGAAAGAAAGAAAGAAAGAAAGAAAGAAAGAAAGAAAGAAAGAAAAGAAAGAAAGAAAGAAAGAAAGAAAGAAAGAAAGAAAGAAAGAAAGAAAGAAAGAAAGAAAGAAAGAAAGAAAGAAAGAAAGAAAGAAAGGAAGGAAGGAAGAAAGAAAAGGAAGGAAGGAAGGAAGGAAGGAAGAAAGGAAGGAAGAAAGAGAAAGTAAGAAAAGAATTGTTAGCATTTGGAGGCCCCAGAGAAATAATGCAGGACCCTAAAGTGCTAACCATGCAACATATGGCCAGGAATTCAAGTCCTATGATGCCACACTGCCATGATCATGATCCTGGAAATATGAGGTTTAAGCCTTGCAGCTCCACTAAAAGTATCTCTAGTGTCACAAATAATTTTCATCTTCGGGGCTGGAGCGATAGCCCAGCAGGTAGGGCGTTTGCCTTTCATGCAGCCAGCCCATGCCGGCCCGGGTTCGATCCCTGGCATCCCATATGGTCCCCCGAGCACCGCCAGGAGTAATTCCTGAGTGCAGAGCCAGGAGTAACCCCTGAACATTGCCGGGTGTGACCCAAAAAAACAAAAAAAATTAATCTTCACCCCACCCAGGTGTGTGTGAGTAAAACAAAAAGAGGTGCTTTCCTTGGTGAGCCCCTCAACTAGAATGCTATGCAAGTGCCATGGCCAGAATATGTGTGAGCACTGCTATGACCTCTGTCAATCATCACAAGCATAACTTGTGTGTTTACTTGCACGCATCAATACTAAAGGAGTACAAATGAGCACCACAACTGACAGTGCAACCACGGAACCTGATGTGCATCTCTTTGTAAGCGCCACAACGAAGTGTGTGCTAGTATCACAGCCAGACCTGTGTGCAGTCTCTGTCATCACAACAAAGCAGCATCTTTAACAGCAACATGAATGAAGGGGTAAGACAGGGTGGAAAGAAGAAATAAATGGAACTTAAGTAAATGTTTAAATCAATATTTGAACAGTAGGCATTTGAATGTACTTCCTAGGTTCCTTTTTGGTAGGCAGCATGTTATAAGTTTTATTTATATGATCAAGATTACAATGATGCACAAAGAATATACTGAAGGACAGTGTTCCACTTCAAAATATTAATAAATGCATATGTGTCTGTGTCATTTCAAAAGATGTCTAAGGCATGTATTTACTGTTGTCTATGATTTCTCACTTTAACTGATTTTTCCAACAATGAAATAAATACCCATCCAGATAACTTAGAATAAAAAGCTTCTATTGAATAACGGTGTCACTGTCCATTTGAATGCTGACAGTATTTTTCTCTTTCCATAATTCTTTTATATGCATAGTTAAATGGTTTTGAAGATTATATGTCTATAGATAGTTTTAAAATACAAAAGTCAGTCTTTATTCAAAACCTTTTATGAATTATTCTGCCATATAGTTGGTGCATAGTGAGACAATGTTCTTGAAATTATATATATATATATATTCATGGGTGAGAACTTTTGGCCTAGATTGGGAACATATAAATTGTTTCTTTAATAAATTAGTTCTAGGTATTATAGCATCATTAGGATTCAGAGACTAAGCTTTGTGGATTATTATTCTGTCCCATTTCTGAGTATGGCAAGACTATTCTTCTCTGATGCAAACTTATTTTGCTAAGCACCAAAAATAGGAATAATGCATACTATAAAGAAACATACCTCAAAGGAAGTGTACTGCGATATTAGAAGTTGTGAACACATCATCGATATATTTTGTATCACATTAAATCTTTCTCCAAACCAGGAAAGTTAGGAGTCAAGCAAACTCAACTATCAAAAAGTTTCTCTCTCTCTCTCTCTCTCTCTCTCTCTCTCTCTCTCTCTCCCTATTTGCTTTTCTCTGGCTCCTTGGTATATATGAGATGATATTTCTTTAATTTATTGAAAGTTTTGTCACTGATACTTGTATAGATGCTGAATTTTGTCCACTAGAAACCAATATGTTTTGAAAGTCCTCATGGCTTTATTCAGTGTGTGTGTGTGTGTGTGTGTGTGTGTGTGTGTGAGAGAGAGAGAGAGAGAGAGAGAGAGAGAGAGAGAGAGAGAGAAACATAATGTTCAGTCAAGGTTTGCTGGAGTGAAATTTTAGGGGGAAACGATTGTTTTCTCCCTTGATACTACCCCATGAGAAGTCCCTATGAGCTAATAGCCCCAAGCTATTAGTTTTAATAGAGAACAATTTAGGGAAACAAGAAATCTTTAACATATTTTAAAATTTAACATATCTGTTTAACTTGTCAAAGACCAGCCTTAAAAAAAATGTTGTCTTTGTATAAAAGAACTGTGCCTGCCTTCAGAAAGCTCACAGTTTACTCATTTCTGCCATGGCCAGTAATCCAGGCCAAAGTGAGATACTGAAATTTTTGCACAATGTGTGGCAGCATTATCCCAGGATGCTTCCCATTGTGGTCTCATTTTCTTATTATTTCTATTGCCTGTGCTATGACACTAAGCAGAATCACACTTGTACAAGTTCAAGGGGTTTCTACTTCCTTTTATAGTGGAGCTTCTGAATGATAGATTGTGAGACTTTTTGTGGCCAGGAAATAAATACATAAGTAAAAATGACTCTTAATCTCCATCATATTTTAATATTTTAGGGAATAGGAAACTAATTTTGAAGTTATTTTTAGAAGTTTATAATCTCAGAACCATTACGGTTATAATAAGGGCTATTTCTCATCAGTCTGCTACACACAGATATGTCAACTTAGTGTTTGTTACAGATAATTGACTTATCAAATGCATCTATTATATTTTATATTCCCACTAATGAAGGTTTCTGTAATTGCATTTAATGCAGGGATAGAGAAACCTTACTTGTATACTTTATAAAATGTTATACTATTAGCTCATAATATTTAATATTTAAAATGGTTGTTTTTACCTTAGGTTCGGGTTGCAGTTGAATATCTAAGTGCAAAATCATTTAAACTAAGAAAGTGAAGGTGCAACTACAAGTGCAATCAAGAATATGGCATTTTCCTGTGTGTATTCTATTGTAAGTTTTTGTTTGAATATAAGCTAGTATTGCTAAATATTAAGATAGCTCCTTCACTCTACTTATCCAATGATAGAAAGCACAGCACTCATTTTGTAGAGATGTGTTTGTTTAACTACTGGAGGTTATCCCAGTGGCAAGTTCATCCTTATTTGATAATAATGAAACATAAGTTTTATGTGTTTGCTTGAGTAAGATTGCCATCTGGTAAATAATATGTTTTGTGAGTGTTTATAACAATCATGGTTTAAGCCAAAATTGACTTATCATGATTGCTGCAAATAACACTTGAGTGTCCTAACTGGTTTGATTTTTTTTCTTTGTTAAATTGAGAAAATGTATTTTATGAAGCTTCCTGCATTTATTTTTAAAGTATTTTGTGGGTTTTAAAGCTTGAGTTTTCAAAAGCAATAATTACAGCTGATTACTCTCTCTATACAGTACTTCTGCTCTAAAGTAGAAAAAAAGATTGTTTATATAGCATCATAAGTATTGTTTTATGTATATACATATATACATATGTTTGATTTTGCCTTCAACAACTTAGAAGTGTATTGCTTTATGAATTGAAGAACCCTAAACATTTTCACCTTGGTAGACTAGTATAGTAAGAATTTCTGGCTAACACATAGCGAGGAGTTTCCTGGTGAATTATTTCTCAGGCAGTAACCACTCTAGAAAAAATGTGGAAATGATCTCTAACCCATTATATCTTTTTTAAGAAGGAGATATTTATGGTAGAAAGATTTTTTATTACCTCAAACTAAGTAAAGATGAGATTCTCCATGTCATATGTGTTTTCTTTCTACTTTGCACAAGATTAATTTTCAATATATCAACAATTTTAATCTCAAATAATATTTAATAACTTTTAAAAATGCCAATTAAAATGTTTGCTAGTTTCTTGGCATATTAAAAGGAATAAGACAATCTTTTAATGTATGTTCTGTAATCCATAGTCTGGAAGGGAAGGAAAAGAGAAAGAGAGAGAAAGGGAAAGAAGTAAAGAACCTGCCATGGAGGTGGGCTGTGGAAGGGGGAGGGAACCGGGGATGTTGGTGGTGGGAGATGGGCACTGGTGGGGGGAAGGGTGCTGGAACACTGTATGACCAAAACCCAAACATGAACTTTTTAATTGTATATCTTTTTATTTGTATATCTCACAGTGGTATAATAAAATACTTAAAAAAAAGGAATAAGAAGACATTTTTATTTATTCCAGAGATTTTATATGAGTTTAGGAAGGAGGTCTACAATTGTTCACCATTTTTTGGTTTGATTTGTCATACCCATTTATTCAATTTTTTCTCTTCCAAGGTCATGGTATGGCACTTGGCTATAGTTGGTGCTCTTGCTCTTGGAAGATGGCATTTGAAAGTAAACAGCAGGGACTGAGAGTATAATTGGATTATCAGAAAGTCACACTCTCCTCTTTGAAATGCCCTTTCCTATATTTTGGAAGACAACTATATCGTTATCAAATGGTCTTAATCCATCTTTCTATTTATAGTATATGTAGATACTTTAATTCTATCTTTGTTCTCTTCCCTTCTGCCTTCTAATTTTATGTCAATTCTAAGTACATGGTTGCTCCACAGCTTTAGATAGACCTCTAACTTTACACATGTCAACTCTACTACCAATAATCAATCAGTGATTCCTAAAGCATTTTGGAGGTCATATGCCTCTTATTTTCTTGTACTTTCTAATATTGAGTATTAATATGTCATAAATACCCAATACTATGGATATTCTACTCTAAACTATAATTCTGAAATCTATATTTTAATATGGAGAAATGAATTCTCTATCAAAATATGTTCTTCTTATGATTAGTCTTTTTCAAAGAACTGGATTACCTTCAACCTACCTGGCATCCTGGATTCCACCTATCACTTGATTCTTCAAATCAATTGGTAATCCTAGTGTGCTTTTTAGTAGCTCTCAAATCTGTGTCCTCTCAACTAGTACCTTTTGTACCTTAAATCTGGTCTCTATAATAGCTTACCTGAATGTGGCAGCTTTTATATAGTCAGTTTATTTTACCAGATAATCTTTTCAATGCATTTCTCAAAATCCCTACTCAGGTTATCATTGAAAATGTAAGTTTGGGGGTTGTAGAGATAGCCAGCTTTGATCCCTGGAACCATATAGCACCCCAGAGCCCAGCTATGAATGACCTCTGACCCTAGGGGTGACCCTAGAACTAGTAGTAATCCCTAAGCACCACTGGGTATGGTTCTAAAAATAGAAAATTAGAATAAAATATAAATTTTAACATGCCTTTTATATTGACAATATTATTTGCTATTATTTGCTATTCTGTTGAGACTATTATTTGCTATTCTGTTGAGACAAACTTTAATAGGTATATTATTATTGTATTTACTTAATAGTGTTTTTTTTAATTGAATCATAGTGAGTTATAGTTACAAAGTTGTTCATGATTGGGTCTCAGTCATAAAAACAACATATAATGTTGTTTTAGTGATTAAATTAGATTATTCATTAATGTTTGATATTGCTTACTGTTGTCATATTTACTATGTTTGTCATCTTTAAAAAGGATATCTAACAAAAATCAAGTAATTTTCAGTATTATCTTTAAACCCTTACCATTGTGCACATGAGCTATGGTTTGGTTCTGCCAGGCTTTAACGTCATTTTGTGCTATTTCCATAATTTCATTCATGCTCCAGGAATTCTGTACCTCTAGCAGGATCATGGATCATAGTGTCTTTCATCTTCACAACTTTGCACATTATACTTTCACTTGATCACTTGACATCCCGTTACTCATCGATTTGCTCTAGTGGGTGCCAGTAACAGTTCCATTTGACCCTATCACGTGCCAGTGTAGCCCAATGGCATCTGGTTGCTTCAGGAATATGAAGAGCCTCAATCCGTTCATTCAGGGTCTTGATAAAGAAGTCTGACCATCTTGTAGGTGGGCAGCCATGTGATCTTTTGACATCCCGTGGTATCCAGTAGGTGGTGACTCTAGTCCAGCGGTAGTCTCCAAATTGCATTACATGTCCAGCCCATCTGATTTTCGATGCCTTGGCAAATGAGACAGCGTCCCTGACTCTGGAACAGTGACAGAGGTTGGAACTCCAGATTCCTTCTCTCACTTGAGTGAGGCATGATATTTCAAGCATAGACATTATACTTTATCTGCATGAAATTCTTTTTGCTGACATACCTCTCTGGAATTCTGAGCTGTCTTAGGTATTTTTCTTCAAGGATTTTTTTTCATTATGTTGATTGTAGTTATAGCATGATATTTGTCATATTAATGCAATTTAGCTTACTTTTGTTTAATCCTACTTTCTCATGTATTTCTTGTTGATAATGACTTATTTGGGAGATGTGCATAGCCATTGGTGCAAAGGGATAATTTCCACTTGGTACAGGGCAGTACTCTTGGTGGTACTTAGGGGAACAGCTGATGCTAAGATGCTCAAAACCTGGGAGCTATCTCCCTGGCCCCTATTGTGACTTTTTATTTATACTTTTTTTCTCACCTAGGACAAGTATTCTATTTAGTGAAAGAGCATAATTTCCCACTATTATGTTTTGATTCTTGTTGTTTGTTTTCTTTTGAAATCTTCATGTCTTGACTCAAGTCAACTGTAATTTTCTTGATGAAGCTTTTATAACTTATTTGAAGAACTCTTCTTCCAATTACATACATTCATGTGCTACAAATGTAGCACATGGAGAAATATAAGATTAGAGGACAGAGACTTACATTTGAGAGACTTAAAATGGAGTGCTATTCCTATTGTGAGCCCTGATTTCCTCATTTGTGAACTTTCCTGAATCACAAGCTTATGTGAATCACTACAGTAAAGATACAGGAGAAAATAAGTATAAAGAGCCTATCGGTCTTGGTGGTTTGACGAGCTAACTCCTGGTAGTCCTCAAGGAAACCCTGTGGTTCTGGGATTGAGCCCAGGTTGGCTGTATGTAAACCCAAGGACTCTGGCTGCTGTATTATCACTCTGCCTATGCATTAGTTTTTTTCAAACTATTGTAATATTTTGCTTAACAATTATACTTATGAGACTCCAATCTGAAAAAGTCAGAGCTCATATAAATGTCTGTATTTGGATATTACTTGATCACTTGATCACTTGACATCCCGTTATTTATTGATTTGCTCGAGTGGGCACCAGTAACATTTCCATTTGACCCTATCACATGGCAGTGTAGCCAATGGCATCTGCTTGCTTCAGGAATATGAAGAGCCCCAAACCGTTCATTCAGGGTCTTGACAAAGAAGTCTGACCATCTTGTAGGTGGGCGGCTGCATGATCTTTTGATATCCTGTGGGATTCAGTCGGTAAGGGCTCTAGTCCAGCGGTTGTCTCCAAATCGCATTACATGTCCAGCCCATCTGTTTTTCGATGCCTTGGCAAATGAGACAGCATCCCTGACTTTGGAATGTCTGGAACGTTGATGGAGGTCAGATCTCCGGATTCCTTCTCTGACTTGAATGAGAGTAATTTGGATCTTACTATTTATATAAATTCTGAGAAATTAGAAGAAATTTTCTTTAACTTTTCTGTGGAGATATTATTAAAATTTAATATGACACAGTAACTAAAGCAAACCACTTCTGTTTTCATTCACCAATATTCACACCCAATTTCTTTTTCTTTTATAAAATTTTAAAATTTGTATTGCATTTTAAAAAGCTATCTTCAGTTGTATACTTAAAAATTGAAGACTAATATGTAAATTTCCCCCTATTTGGTCTATACAATTATCTATATCCTATGATGTCTATTGATTTATTTTTCTTTTCTGGAAGTACATGGTACATGAGTACCTCTTATAGTATTTGTATAGGAGATTTTTTGACTAATTCATCCTAGAAATGTGTATTTCAGAACAAGAAAAGTCATTAAAAGAGGAAGTTACTTAAAGTATTCCAAAACAAACCTATCACTTCTACAAATCTGAACAGTTTACTTATCTGATGAGGATATAAATATTTGCATATTTGATAGACTAATGCCAGCTCTAGACTTAACACACAGAACACAGCTGCTGTTGGCTAATGGTTTTACTCCTGCAAATTCAAATATTAACTAAACTAAATGACAGGTTTTTTTTGCTTATGTGATAGGAATTTTACAAAGGGGCTTGAATACCTGGGATAAAAAGATATCCGTGGCTTCCCCAATGTAAACTCAATTGTTTTTAGCTTAAACTGTCCCATATAGTGTTGTTCCAAAATGTTGATTAGTCAAATACAAATGAAAAGATAGAATTTAGAAAATAATGTAATGCAGCAAATTGGGTTCTTAACCACCCAGTTTTTTTAAGTGAAAAAAAAATTTTATTGAAACACTGATATACAAAGTCAAAAGGTTTTCATAATACAGTCGATAGAAAGACTCATACTTCAACACCAATCCCATCACCAGTGTGTTCCCACCACCAAAGACCCTCAATTCTACCCACACCCGATCCCCATGCCTGCTTCCTCAGCTGGCACTATTTATATTGACCATAAAAGCACATACATCACAGGGTTATTTATAAATCCATTTCCCCCTCTTGTTGGTTTTGGGCAAATCTGGCTGAATTCTGTTCTTGAATTTACTTTCTGAATTTCTAGAATATGGTTGGTTTCTACTAGTTTCTACAGCCACCTTGTCACTGGGCGCCTTGGTGAGAGCCCGATGGCAGCTCTGCCCATGTGTCTGTGTCTGTGCGTCATGGCCGACAGACCCAAGGTCATTGGTGGGTGGGTCCACCAGGCCTCCCACATGGGACAGAGGTAGGGGAGAGGGACCCCAGTGATATATCCATCAAAGCCCAGTGACATTAGCTGCTGAGACCCACATACCTGGGCTTGAAATCGACTTCTCTCTTAGGTGGGTCTCTGAGGAGCTGTGGAGTCTGGATGGAAATGGCTGCAATTATGGTGAGTGAGATTCCTCTGACATCTTTTGAGGCCCTGTTGGGTGGCAGGCTGGGACCAGGACCTGTCCTCCCTCCTGGACATCTCATGGTCAGCTGAGCACGGATAGAACTGGATGACAGCTCTGCCCCATGTGTCTGTGAATCTGCATCATGCAACTACCCAGTTATATCTAATATAAATATAAATCCTGTATACTTCAAAAAGGCTCTTCAGGATTAACTATTAGAGTTAAATTTTCTCAGTTTTTCCATTTTTCTATATATCTAATTCATCTGAAATGTGTTAACCTCTTTGATCTACATGAAAATAATTGTTCTTAATGCCACAGCAGACTTTAAAAACTGATTTTTCAATTTTAAAACTTGATTGATTTTGAACAAATCTGTAATAAATCCTTCCTTTTCCTGTTTATGTAGCACCACCACACCACACACAAAGCACACATAGAGAGCTTGACATGAGGTCATCCTCTCAGGGCACTGGAGTTGGAAGAGCTCAGGACAGGCCTGGTGTGCTTGGCCTTCTGGAAGAGTGTGAATAAGAGCAAATTATGTCATATCTCCTTTATCATTTATTTCACTTGTCTTCTGTTGTTCATTGATTCGCTCAAGCAGGCACCAGTAACATCTCTATATGTCCCTGTTGCATGCTAGTATAGCCCAATGGCCTCTGCTCACTTTTGGGACATGAAGAGCCTCAAACTATTCCTTCAGGTCATGGGAATGAAGTCTATTATTATTACTGTTTTTTGGCATATCAAATACAACATGGGTAGCTTGTCAGGCTCTGTTGTATGGGCGTCAGTAGTTTTTGCATTTACTAACGTACTACGTGGCCGCAGGTGGCTGCACACAACAGGGAGAGCCAGTAGCAACTCTGCCCCATGTATATGTGTCTCTGGTTCATGGCAGATAGCCCAGGAGCAGTTCGTGGCTGGGACCACCAGACATCCCGGATGGGAGAGAGGTATGAACGCACCCCATCTCCTTCATACTAATGATTATTCTACGTGAAAGCGCTTTAGGTATAGTTGTGCGGTTGGGTCAGTTTTAAACTGTTGGGTTTATTTTACATTTTTAAAAAAACAACACAACAATAGGCATAACAATAATGAACATTTAGTGAATACTTTGCAAAAAGCAATTATTCTTTTGGTGGTAAGCTTCTGAGTTAGTAAATTAAAGTTATTGGGTCTTACTGATTCAAGGCATTATTTGTTCACTATCACTATCTTCCCGTTAATCATCTATTTGCTAGAGCGGGCACCAGTAATATCTCCATATGTCCTGTATCATGCTAGTAGAACCCAAAGACATCTGCTTGCTCCAGGAACATAGAGATCCTCAAACCATTATATTAGGTCACGGGATGACCTAATATAAATATTACTGGTATTTGGCATATCAAATACTACACAAGCAGCTTGCCAGGCTTGCCGTGAGGGTGGCATACTGTTGTAGTCACCTCTAAATAAAGCATTTATAGATGAACCAAGCGGCCGCTAGGTGGCCACGCAAGCAGGGCCATGATAGTCTGGTCTGCTGGGTAGAGTTGTGACGAGAGGGAAGTCCGGATGTGGAAAATGGCGGGCCCCATGGAGTAGGGGACGGTGGTCTGGCTTGTTGTGAGGTTCTGCTGGGGTGGCAGGGCAAGACTAGAACCCGCCATGCCTCCCAGGCGACTCAGGAGCAGCTGGGCACAGGGAGCAAGGAGCAGCTCTGCCCCATGTCTGAGAGTCTCTGGTTCAGCAAAGTAACATTATTTGTTACTTTGATTTTTTTTTGTTTGTTTTGTGGTTCAAACCCTGTGATTTTCAGGATTTATTTTTTTGCTCTGCACTCACTAAGAAAATAATCCTAGGACCATATGTGAAGTCAGGTAATGAGCTCAGGTTGGCCACATGCAAAACAAGCATCTATCTGCCTGTTTTTCTAGTCCCTACTTGATATTTTCTACTTTATTTGCCTTTTACAAATTTGGTTATGGATGTACTGCTATCTCAGCAAAAAAATTGGTTTTGTTTTTGGGCCACATTAGTGATAATCAGGGGTTACTCCTGATTCTGCTCTCAGGAATTACTCCTGGTAGTGCTCAGGGGACCATATGAGATTCAAGGATCATAACTTTGTTGGTCTTGTGCACGTACCCTGCACATGCTACTATCACTATCACTTTGGACCTATCAAAAATATTTTAACATTCACAAAATGTTATTGAATTCAAGATATTAATTTCCTGCCTGAATCTTAGGAATTGTAATAAACCACTTCATATTATCTTTCCATGTTAGATAATTTAGACTTAAATTTGGCCCTTGAAATAGATGTTGACCTTTGTTTAAACTGAAAATAAAAGTCAATGTAGAATAATTGTTAGACAGGGTAAGATGAAGGTTCCAAATTTGCTTCTGTCCCTATTATATATATCTCCTTGAAAGCCGTTTTAAACTCCTGTCTCTCAAATTGTCTTGCAGAAATTTAGGTTTTGGGCAGATTATAACAAACACCCAACTTAAAAATTTTATTTGTAGCATGAATCATAACTTTTCCCCTTTGGGAATTTTTTTTATTTGACATTTCTTTACATCATAAGAAATGATTAATTTTTTAGAGTTATAATGTACGTAACTTGTTCTAATTGAGAACTGACTTTTAACAAAGCTTGTTGGGAAGGTGGAGGAGATTCGATAAAAATTATAAATAGGCATAACTCTCATCTATTTCTTATTTAAAGTGTAAAACCCGTTTTGGAAAACTATAAGAATGTCAAAACATTTTTTAAGGGTGAGCACTAAGGATATAAAATGTAAAAGTAACTTAATATTAGGAACGGGTAAAACAGAAATGACCTAGAAAATTTAATATGGATGGGAGCAACCCAAGAGAAAACCTGGTGAAGATGTGGAATAATTGAAACTTTATCACAAACTAGAATTTATTGTAACGTTAAACTTAAAGAGTTTATTGTAAAGTTAAACTGTAAAGTTTCCATGATCTAGAAACACTTCTCTTAAGTATTTGAGAGACATGAAAACTTACATCTACAATAAAAAAATTTGCCCAAAGGAGTTTATAACAGCTTCTAAAAGATACTTGATCACTTGATCACTTGAATCCCGTTATTCATCGATTTGCTTCGAGCGGGCGCCAGTAACATTTCCATTTGACCCTATTACATGCCAATGTAGCCCAATGGCATCTGGTTGTTTCCGAATATGAAGAGCCTCAAACCGTTCCTTCAGGGTCTTGACAAAGAAGTCTGGCCATCTTGTAGGTGGGCGGCCACGGGATCTTTTGACATCCCGTGGGATCCAGTCTGTAATGGCTCTAGTCCAGCGGTCATCTTCAAATCGCATTACATGTACAGCCCATCTGATTTTCGATGCCTTGGCAAATGAGACAGCGTCCCTGATTCTGGAATAGCGACGGAGGTCGAACTCCGGATTCCTTCTCTCACTTGAGTGAGGCGATATATTCCAAGCATAACTCTTGCTTGCTTGGAAATATTATTGTGATATGTCCCTATAATGAAATATTAACTAAAAATATAAAGAAAAGTAATATTGATGCTTTCAATTACAGGGATGAAATGAAACAAAAATGCATAATTTAAAATTAGCCTGAATTGATAACTTAAGATCTATTACATGAAGTTGAAAAATAGGTAAAACTATGGGTGAGTGGTGACTTTTTGGAGACATGATGGGACATTCTTGGCTAATGGAGAGTATCTATCTCTGATTGGAATTATGATCATACAGCTGTGAATATTTATCTAAGTGAATAAGTTTACTCTTAAGATCTGTAACCATATGCAAATTTTACTTCTATCATAATAAATGAGTCTTTAGGCTAAGTGGAGAAGTTTGCAGTAAGAGGAGTAAGCACCTACATTATAGAAAACTTAGGGTGTTGTGTCTTATACATAGGAAAGTAGAGTCATTTATAACAATTATTAAAAGAGATGAATTCTCACCTAATTCTCAAGTGGAGAATGCTCTAAATTTAAACAAAGCAATAGGCAGCAGTTATTTTACTTTCTTCTTTATTTTGGTAAAAACAATAATGGAAAATAAGTATTCTTACTTCTATCATTTTTCATGATTTTAGAACTTCAAATATTAAAAGCACCTCTTCCAGCTTGAAAGATAATCTACTTTTCTTATCTGTAGCTATATTTTTATTGTTATGTCTCATATGGTACACAAAATTCATTTTATACACATAATATGAAAAAAAATATTTTAAAATAAATGAAGAAGGGAATGGAACAATAGAACTGTAGGGTGTTTGCCTTGCATGTGGCTGATCCAGGTTTGATCCCAGACATCCCATATGTTCCCCTGAGCATTGCCAGGAGTAATCCCTGAGTGCAGAGCCAGGAATAAGCCTTGAGCATTGCCAAGTGTGACCCAAAAAGCAAAAAAAAGAATTTGTTAGACAAAACAAGATGTGGAGATTTTGCATATTAGAGAGCAAATGGCAATTGAGATGTGTTTCCAAATCTAGGCGACCACGGTATATATTATCCATTGCTTCCTCATGCATTTTTGAGAGTAGATATAAAGTTTTGGGTTTTAATTGTAGTTGAATTGAATATCTGTGAAAGTGAATGCTGATTAATATAACTAGTCTAAAATGCTTATTTTCTGAGCATCTCTCTCTGCTGATGTTGATAAGTATCTTCCCTTATTATTAGGGTGGGAAGTGGGTTGGACAATTCATTTATAACTGATGGATCAGATCAAACACAAAACAGATTTTGACTCTAGGTTATGGTACATAATACATAATTCTTTCATTAATAATCAGTGCAGTAACTTGAATCAGATTTTATATAATGTAACTTCACAAAACACAAAATCACTCTGAATTCTGTCTTGATTAATATACTATAAATCAGGCTGAAAACTCCATTTTGATATAGATTAAAAAATACTCCAACAAGTCATCTTCAGACTAGTAAATTAATTGCTCATGTAAAGAAAGAAACTGTGATTTATACAGTTCCTTTGAAACATAGCATCATATTTTAAAGGAACTATTAAAAAATACTTTTGTAGAGAGAAAGGTGAAAACTGTTTGGTAATATGTCATATTTTTATTTACAATGCTTTTTTTGCAGGAAAAGCTTTTGGTTCACTTGTTTTAAGATTACAGCTTCAACTATCAACAAAACCATTAATCTCAAATGAAGTCACACCTATTTATTAAAGAGGCCTTAAAAATAAAATCACCCTTTTCCTATATTTGAAAGCCAGTCATGTAGAAGAGGACAAATTATCATTTTTGAGTGCTATAGTGACAGTCCTTCTATATGGTAAAATAAAGAATTTTCAGGGAAATACTTTGCGAAATTTAGAGAATGGAAATAATAAATCTCCTGAAATATATGTTTATCACCAAAGGGTTCAAGTCTTTTTGAGACCTGTCAGAAATATTGCCTACTATTCTGTAGTATATCACAAATAGATATACTGAGTTTTATATACTCTGCACTTGTAAGTCTAAATCTTAATTGATAGAAATATATATTTTGTTTTATATTTTTATAAAGTCAGGAATATCAATGTAAAACAAATCTTTCAAAAATCACAGTAGCTGATAGAAACCCAAACATGAACATTTTTGTAATTGTCAAAAAAAAGAAGAAAAGAGTATTTTTCTCCTCCCTTAATGGTTATAATTTGAATGGTATGATCTGGTGTACATTTGGCTCAGCTTAGTTTCAGACTGCAGGTTAGTTTCTAAGCAGCCCACACATCTAGACCTCCTTGGACCAGCAATTCACCAGACATGTTAATACCATTAAATATTAATGGCACATGAGTCCATTAGTACTTAACAAGTCCAGTATTACATCATTTTAAGATTTCTACTTGCAATCAATCTAACACCCTAATTTTTTTTACCATGAAGTTTGTTTTATTTTATTTTTAAATGAACAATTTTATTGCAGTATCAAGGTTTACAACATTGTCAATGATACTTTTATACACTTTTTTATACTAAGGCACCTTGATTTACAAAGCTGTTCATAATCGAATTGTTTCAGGCAAACAGAGTTGCAACTCCGATTCCTCCACTTGTCTGCAGGGTCCATGACATCACCCAGCCTGTACCCTTGCCTGGCATATAATCAATTTATTTCATATTGCTTGCCCCAACAAAATTCATTGATAAGAACTTCCCAGAGTTAAGGATTACAGGCGCCAAGATCCAAGAAGCCCAAAGGGTCCAGTGAAAATCGAATCAATTAGGAAAATTCCAAAATACATAGTACTCAAAAAAGACAAAATCTAAGATAGAGACTAAATTATGAAAATAGCTGAGATCAAAAAAGGGAATTTACATACAAAGGAAAGCCCATAAGATGTGTTGTAGATCTATCAAATAAGACTCTACAAGCCAGAAAAATGTGGAAAGATAGAATAGAAAATCAAGAACTGAATACTTGACTGTGCTCTACCCAGCACATTATCATTCAGATTTGAAGGAACTACATAGAGTTTCATGGATAGTCAGTAGCTCACAGTATTCATAGCCTTGAAACCAGTTTTGCAACAAGCATTAAAAGATTTTATTTAAAGTTTGGGAAAAACTTCCTATTGTGGTTTTGAATGAGGAAGTTACTAATGTTTAATACGGCTGGCCTCTACTAGATTAAAGTAAAAAAAATAGAAGTTAGTCTTCACAACTTGATTTTTTATTGTATTTTTCTAATATTCTCTTTGCCCTTCTTCTAAGGTTTTTTTGACCAATTAGCTTGATATAAATTTTGTTATATGCCTACCAAGGTGATGGTGGTGGGGGGGTATCCTCATTTATGACAGAACAGATATGGTGATTAATGCAGGAAGGCTCAAGTGCCAAATAAAATTTAACACAATATGTTTTAGATGCCAGAGCTGAAGACTTAGTTATGTAAATGAAGATAGGCAGTATAATATATTGTATTGCATGATTTAAATTTTCTTGTTTACATAGGTTAAAATCGTTTAGCAATTAATCATTACAAATTGATTTTGTTGATTTAACCTCAATAATTTCATTTGTCATATTTTAAGTCTTCTTGGAGAAATGTCTAACTTTTAACATCATACTTTTTAAAAGAAGTATGCATCTATGAAAAATTGGTTTCCAATATTGCAATAGAACAAGGGTGTTAAACCTAGATGTAGAAGGGTGCATGGTTTAGAATTCTTTCTTTTCAAGACATGAAAATCTTGGCAAGTGATAATTCAACTTTTCCTTTAATAGGCATAAAAATTTTGAAATGAATTTTCACAGAGTAAACCCTTAGAATTGCCAGGTATTGCAAGGGAGAGGGAGTGAGAGAGAGAGAGTGACTGAGAGACACTGAGAGAGGGAAAGAGAGAGAGCGAGGGAATGTGTTTCAACACAAGGAGATCCACCCCAATTTTCTTTAATTTCAACTATTAATCATTCTTAAATAGGGTTCATTAACATTTTTTCAAGCTATTATTTGTGAAGCCTCAGGAATCCCTGAAACATTGAGTCCTCTTATGGTCAAAACATTTATAATAATATGCATAAATAATAAGAATACGTTATTTATTTTTTCATTCTCACCTTATCACAAATACATAATTGAGTGAAGTTTTTAGTAGCTACACGAGCATGTGACATAACAGAATGAAAGCAGAGCAGAAATGAAAATTAAATTGCTTTCTATTGAACAGGATATAAAAAATTTTGAGAAACATAAAAAATAGTGATATTTTTCTTTACTAAATTATTTTTTTCTTAAAATATAGCTATTTTTTACTTACAATTCTATTTGGGTAGCATTTTATTATTGATATTACTGTACTATAAAATGAACTAATTCCTTATTCCTCTTAATTGAATTTTTGGTTCATTTCTAACTCTTCTGAGCACTTATTCCTAATTTTGCACTGAGGGAACATTCTTGGCAGAACTCAGAGTATCAAGGACAGAACCTGGTTGATTGTGTTAAAATCAAGTTATTTACTCACTATACTATCTCTTCTTTTTTTTTAAATTTAAACTGTCATAATATAGATAAAACACATATGTGAGAGCTCATAGATATTATTTGAAAGTTGGAGTCATGCAGTGATTCTTAGGGTTTACTCCTGGCTCTGTGCTAAAGGATCATTCCTGGCAGGGACTGGAGGACCATTTATCATGCTGGAACTAAAACTCAGGTCAGCTGCATGCAGGGCAAATTCCTTATGCCCTGTACTATCTCACCAGCCTGGCAATATGTATTCTTAATATGTATTGAGGGTCAGAGAGGTAGTTCATGGATCAATATACTTGCTTTGCCATGAAACTCACCCCCATTCAATCCCAGGTTATACATTAATTTGATTCCATATATGCGTATACATATCAGAAAATCAAAAATAAAGAGTTTAATGATTATATTTTCTCCATTCAGTCATTTTATATATGCCTTTTAATATTTTCGGTTTCCTCTTATACATAAATTTCTAAGACTTTTTTTTCTTATGATTGCTCACAACTCTGCAGTTCTTTGCGCCTTGTACACAAATTATGCTGCTCTTCTTTGGAGGGTACTCTTCACCAATAGTGACTTACCCTCCTTTGATCTACAATATGAACTTTAGCAGAATCTTCAGTAAAGAAACCTCATAAAATTTCAAAATGACCCTATTGTCTTGAGCAGGCTTTGCTTTTATGAGTCTCTGATCTGAGGCCTTGATTATATTTTCATATAACATTTTCAAATCCCTTCTCTAAAGTTAATAGTATCAATGTGACTATACTTAGCTCTTTCTTGTTTTGGCTTCTTGAACTCTGAAGTAACCGTCACTTTAAGAATATATAATGTTCCCAAACTCTTAAGTTCTTAAATTTTTATGACATTTAAATGCCACATATATTTTCAAAATTGATTTCTTACTAGCAAAAAATATATTTGTCTTGTCTTTGAGATTGAATGAAAATGTTTTATTTCTACTACATGTTTGTGTGATGTCAGTTCAATTTCCCATGTGCTAGATGCCATATGTGTACTTGACTATAAGAACACTTATACATTCACATGTAATTTATTTCCAAGAAAGTATTTCATTAGTGTATTTTTGTTCTTAGAATTTTGAAAGGTGAAACTAGAAAATGTAAAATATGAACTTTTTTCTTCACATATTTATTATATTCCTTTGAAGAAAAGACAGAATAAGAAGTGAATGATATGAAATAATTAGGATAATAATGCATTACTTTCTTAAGACATTCATTTAACTTTGACTTATTAAGCATCTACACATCAGTGTTTTGCTTACTATCTGGAAAAATATTCCTAGCAAATCTTTAGTAAACCAAATAGCCTAAGGTAAATTAATAGTTAACATTTATCTATAGAACAGTACTTCCCTGGGAAGGAACCTTGTGGTACACCTCTCTTTGCTCTAAGTATACGTACCAGGAAGACTAATGAGTAAGGCACAAGGCACGTCCTTGAGGAATGTTATCCAATGGAAGTAATGAGAAAGAAGAATACATATGACTGCAATATGGTATAGTGAGAAACAAGAAAGAAGAACACACAAATCATTATAGTAACCCAAAGGAAATGGAGACCACTGTTACTTATATCCTTCAGAAACATTTCATAGGTGAAAGTTAGTAGTTTCAGCTTGGATTGGTTTTTACCAGACAGTAAGATGGAAAACAGAAGTCTCACAAAAAGAAAATGAGACAATCACAAGGTGCAGGCAACGGAAACTGGTCAATTTTTCAGTTTCTGTATTTGCTTTGATGATGTGAGAGAAGGCGCAAACGTGAGTATTGAAAAAGCAGGGAGTTAACCTTTAGCATTGTAACCAATGGTTTTCCTATTGTGCTCTCTAGAACCCTTTAAGACAATGATTTGGGTACTGCAGAGCTTCCAAAAGCTGATCTGTAATGTCCTACAAGAATGGTTACTCCTTTTCTGACTGGAATTTTGAAGCTTCAGTACTTATTCTGGAATTTAAAAAATATAGTCTTGTTTTGATCTTGATATTCTAAAACACAATACATCCATGATACACTCCAGAGAACTAAATGTAAACCTGTAATGCTATTTGAATAGTTAGAATTCTGTCCAGAAGATGTAATTAAGAGATCATTGTTGACATCGTAATGTGCTGGGAAATGTGTTCATTCTTTTTTTTTTTTTTTTTGCTTTTTGGGTCACACCAGGCGATGCTCAGGGGTTACTCCTGGCTCTGCACTCCAGGAATCACTCCTGGCGGTGCTCGGGGGACCATATGGGATGCCGGGGGTCGAACCCAGGCCGGCACAGGCCGGCGCGTGCAAGGCAAACGCCCTACCCGCTGGGCTATCACTCCGCCCCAAATGTGTTCATTCTATTTACCTATTAATTTCTTTAATTCTCGGAGCAAAGTGATGGAGAAATAACTTCCTACAAGTTTCATACGTGAGAAATTATAACTCAGAGTTATTTTATTAGTCTCAAAGACTATTGATAATAGGTGTCAGAGCCAGGTTTAACTAGGAGTGCTCCCATTTTCTATTCATTACTATGGGTAGAGTTTCCTGGACTTTTCCAGCACATGATTAGAGCAGAGACATGGTCAGATTTTTCTGAGATAGTCTCCTGGGAACAGCATCAGGCAGTTATCTCAGTTCCAGGCCTGCACAGCCTCTATTTCTTTAGTAAGCTCTATCATTATCCAATCAGTCAGAAGTGGAGTTCTGATGATAAAAACAGAGATGGGAAAGTTTGTGCCCTAATAAGTCCGGAAGGTTTCTTCTCAAGTGAAGGAAAGTCTATGAAAGGATACTTGTGTTCTTAATAAAAGAAACTTCTTTTCTTCTAATGTTTATATTCTACCAACAGTCTGTAGAAATATGATGACTTAACCTACAGTTATTGTATTCAGATAGGGCAGAGTAATGGAGAAAGAAAAAATGTTTTCAATTATCATGAGCATGTCAAAGAATTGTTGACTGAAAGTTAGTCTCATAATCAATCTTGATAAAAAGTAGACTGGGAAATGGAATCTGTTAAATGAATAATTGCTTTTGAAAGAAATACGTGAAGTGGGCAGTTCATAGGTATATTTTTTTCAGTTTACTTCATATATTATGATATTATGATGCATTTTCCTACCATAAAGTTTATCCAGTTTATTTCTGGTTCAAATATGTCTTATAAAATATATGCTGGGCTTCTACTATGATTTAAGTGCTGAAAACTGATTATGTGAAATAGGATGTATTGGTATCATCTTGCTTATAAAATTAACATTTTCTTTAATTATGGGTCTTAGATGATAAGATACATGCTGATGTACATTATTTTTTAGCTTTCCTTTGAAGCTTTGACTACAGTAGTTTTCATGGTATAGGCATGCAAAACGAGGCTATGTATGTGATTTGTGATAGTCTACTCAGAATAATGATCATACTTAGTGATTGTTTTCTAAGTACACCTTTTTCTCTTTCTTTCTTTCTTTCTTTCTTTCTTTCTTTCTTTCTTTCTTTCTTTCTTTCTTTCTTTCTTTCTTTCTTTCTTTCTTTCTTTCTTTCTTTCTTTCTTTCTTTCTTTCTTTCTTTCTTTCTTTCTTTCTTTCTTTTTCTTTCTTTCTTCCTTTTTCTTCTTCTTTCTTTCTTCTCCTTCCTTCCTCCTTCCTCTCCTTTCTTCCTTCTTCCTTCCTTCCTTCCTTCCTTTCCTTCCTTCCTTCCTTTCCTTTCTTCTTCCTTCCTTCCTTCCTTCCTTCCTTCCTTCCTTCCTTCCTTCTTCCTTCCTTCCTTCCTTCCTTCTTTCCTTCCTCCTTCCTTCCTTCCTTCCTTCCTTCCTTCCTTCCTTCCTTCTTCCTTCCTTCCTTCCTTCCTTCTTTCTTCTCTTTCCTTCCTTCCTTCCTTCCTTCCTTCCTTCTTTCCTTTCCTTCCTTCTTTCCTTTTTCCTTCCTTCCTTCCTTTCCTTCCTTCCTTCCTTCCTTCCTTCCTCTTCCTTTCCTTCTTTCCTTTCCTTCCTTCCTTCCTTCCTTCCTTCCTTCCTTCCTTCCCTTCCTTCCTTCCTTCCTTCCTTCCTTCCTTCCTTCCTTCCTTCCTTCCTTCCTTCCTTCCTTCCTTCCTTCCTCCTCCTCTTTCCTCCTCCTCCTCCTCCTCCTCCTCTTCCTCTTCCTCCCAGAAGTGCTCAGAACTTTTTATTGTTTTGTGTTCTATGCTCTGTGGTAGTGTCTAGTGGTGCTTGATGGCCCACATGCAGTGCCAGAATTGAAACACAGGTCAACAGCTTGCAAAGGAAGTACCTTACCATGCCCCCTTCCCCACTGACTACCTTAAATCTTTTACTTATGTTTTCAAATAACTCTGTCTAAAGCAGAGTTTCTCAAGGAAGGGAGAGGTCCTTGTATGTTAGAAAAAATAAATTTTTAAATAAGGCATAAAAAACAGGAACCCCCAAAATTTAATTTTTTTTCAAATAGTACCATTGACAAAACATTTTAAATGTTTAAAGTAAACAGAAACTTTTACAAATACTTCTCTTACTTCTCTTCATCCTGTAGACAAAAACCATATATTCTCAACAAACCCACAATGCTTATTGTAAGTCTAACCAGACCATTAACTTAAAATCTAAGTATGTAGATCAGCATATTATAATAGGCTAAGTTATGCTGAACCCACAAAAATACTCCCCATTCTATTTGTTTAAAACTATATTCTTTTACTATATTCTTTTTATTTTGTTCCATTTTTTTTCCTTTTGGGTCACACCCAGTGATACTCCTGGCTGTGTACTAAGGAATTCTGCCTGGCAGTATTCCAGGAATGATCTGAGATCTTGGGATTGAACCCAGGTCAGCTACCTGAAAAGCAAGTGACATACACATGATACTATCTATCCAGCCCCATCAAACTTTTATTTTACTTCATAAAAAGTTTACTTCATATTTGTATGATTTTCCAGGAGAATAAATACTTTAGCAGTTTAGGCTGACTAATGTTCACTTTTCCATTACTACATTGTCAGTGACAGTCAGACAAAAGATACTGGGGTGTCCAGAGGTGATACATATCACGTTAGGTCACTTTTCACTCATTACATCTAGTCATATAGGCTTTCTAACTCCAAAGAATCTATGAAGTGAATTATCTAAGTTTCTGAAAGGAGGAAAATATGACCACTATTTTTACTTAAGTTTAATAATGAGACAATAATGTGATTTAATACCCTATCTTTCCATAATGTTTTTCTCTCACTATCGGTATAAATTTGATGTTCTTTCTGGGTCTTAAATTAAAACAAAATCATTGCATAATGCTTTCCTCTTGACAAATTTCTCCATGCAAGGTCATGATCATATAGGAGGTTCATGAGTAACCTCAAAAGCAATGACCAACATGACTTGTCAATGTGGTTTTCTATGACTAGCATGTCAATTGTGGAACAGGTTTATTATACAAAACTTTGAATGAATGTAGGTGGAGAGTGCATAGTTCTTGGAAACATCCTTCATGTTCAGGTGCTGAAATTGAGTGTCATTTTTAGTGACTTGAACATCTGCTCTGTATTAATTTTAATAGAGTTAAGATGAAATTTCATGTAAAAATAGAAAACTGAGATGTCTCTCTGCCCCAATCTAAGTCAAATCATATCATAAAAGGAAACAAAAACCATATAATCATATCAATAGATGCAGAGAAAGTGTTTGACAAGATCCAGCACCTGTTCATGATAAAACTTTCCACAAAATGAGAATTGAAGGAACTTTCCTCAATATCATCAAACTTTCCTCAATATCATCTACCACAACCCCACAGAAAGCATTATTCTCAATTAGGAAAAACTAAAAGCCCTCCCCTAAGATCAGGGACAAGACAAGGTTGCCCACTATTACCACTTCTATTCAATATAGTACTGGAAGTACTGGCCATAGCAATTAGGGACGAACTATTTCTTTAGAATATTTCCAGGTAGAGTTATCAACACAAAGTAAATCCCATCACTTCGGGGAGATAAGATAGTTTATGAGCTACAGTGTACAGTGTCAATGCAAGAGCTGGTAGGTCTCCTCAGTTGATAGCAAGTTTCTGTGTCCTGTTATGCTCTTTCCTTCAAAGTTGAAATTTTGAGAATTTTCCTCATAGTATTTGACTACTGTACCTAGGTTTTAAAAAGGTTTATCTCTGGATCTTTAAATTTTTTAAAACTATACATACATATATATATATATATATATGGGATTTCATTGGATAACAATATATTGTTTTACATTGCTGACTGGAAAGAAAATTAAGATGAAATTTTGCCCTAAGCAGAGAGTTTCTTAAATGGATTTGACCCACTGTCCTGTTTTCAGGAAAAAAAAATCCTCAATGCTGGCTGAAAATCCACCTGTATATAAATGAACATAAATCAGGTCTACCCCCCATTGCATCAAAGACTACTGCCACCCACTATAGAACATTCCTGTGCGTTTGGGGGTTGTGGAGGTGGTGGATAGTCCATTTTGGAAACATACTTTGTAGAGTATTAAAAAAATTCTGCTATTTGTGCATGTTTGTGAATTTTGTGATTAGGAGTGTAGATGGTATTTGCAGAATGGATTCTATATTATTGAACTGTATTTGGGAAAATTGCATTCATTTTATATCAAGATAATGAAGTAGAAATTAAGGTCATAATACTTTTAAGTTCTATCTGTATTTTTGTCTCATTAAGTCTGATGAATGCCTGAGCCAAAATCAGAATGAGTGTGTGTGTGTGTGTGTGTGTGTAGACACATGTGCATGCACACACACACACACTAAGTGGAGTATACCAATGGCTATTGTCTACACAACAACGGTAACTGCTGGGAAAGATTGCTAATGAATGAAAAATGAGTAGAAAGAAAAGCCTTTTTTTGCTTTAGATAGCAAGCCCAGTTTTTCCTTTTGATGTGTGAATGAAGACATGCTCTTGCTTTTACTGGGTTGATTAAAGCCAAATTCTTAGACATATTTTTCCTGTGGGTTTTTTTTTTTGTTAGTGTCTATTATTCTCAGTTTGAGAATGGTTTTCCTTTTCTTCCTTTTGTTGGTCAACGTTTCTGTGTGTCTGCTGTGTTGAGTCACCAATGTGACTTCAGTATCACAGGCACACGTGATGAGCTAAGGGACAGACATGAAAGCAGATTGTCCCAGGCGGCTACTTTTCTGTTGACTTGGACACAATCCTAAGGGGAAAAATCATTTAAAATAAGTTCCCCTCTTTAAATCTTAAAAGTTTCTGGGACAGCAGGCAGGGACTTGGCAATGTGCTAGTAATGTGTTTTAGCCAGGATGGTCTTCAGAAATATGCTTGAGAATTATTAACTCGTCTGGGCATAATTTAGCAGTATTTACTGTCTGTTCCTCTGAGTCATTGCACAATCTGTACTGTCCCTGGGATATTTAGACCTTCCTGGCCTGGTCTATTTTGTCATGTAATGATATATAAAGACACAACCATTCTTAAAGTGCAAGCTTGTACTCTGTTGGAGTGTGACCTCTTTAAGTTAATTTTTATGCATCAAAGCTATTTGACATTTACCCAAACAAATTCAAGTCTGTTGGAGAGTGTGTTTTCTTTCTTTTTTTTTAATGACAAAAACACCATTGATCTGACAGCTTGCTCTCCAGGGAAGAGATACTGTGGGTAGCTTTAAAGCCTTAATGTTTCCAAAGTCCTTTTCTACTACCAGTCCCAAAGCAGTGTGTCTGGAACCGGGGCAATGCAGCTTGCCACGGTGGCAGCTGGGAGTTTGACAGTGTTATGAAGAATTGCAACTGTTGATCAGTGAATTGTTACAGTGTTGATGACAGCGTTGCAAATTAATTCTGAAATTAACTGAGGGGACATGAAGAGGTCCCACTGCTTATTGGAGAAAAGAAGGGCAGAGTAAAAATACCAGTAGAGCTGAGTGAAGAACACATTCAAAAAAATTGTGCCTAGCAATCAAGGTGGCAGGTGAAATTTTCCTAAGCTTGGAAAGGCATTTACTTAGAGAGAACTGTTGGCTGAAAGAGACATGTAAAAAGAGTTATGACGGAATGTTTTCAGTAGTTTGTTATTTTAGAAATGATTTATTGAACTCATTGCATCTTAGAAAGGGAGAATTAATAGGCTGCTGTTTTCCTTCTGTTTCAAAATTAATACGATATTTTACAAAATTGATATCCTTTTCAGAATTTCCCTTATTTTCTTCCTGCCTCCCCACAATTCTGTCACAGGTTTAGTGCTTTTTTTTTCCTTTGGTTTTTGTTTTTTAGATTTTTGTTTATTTATTTGTTTTTTTTCCAGCTGAAACTCTCTTCTGGCTATGTGTACAGAATGTTGTGTACCTGAAACCTGAGGTACCCTTCACCAGTTTGTAGTAGCCATTAACATATGCTTTTCCCAAGGTTTCGTGTACTTATTCTGAGCATGTGCCTTTTACAATGCAGAACACAAGAGACTTGTTTTGTAAGATTAATGAAGGTCACCAAAATTCTCAAAAGTATTCTGATAATTAAGGCTTTGTTTATCAAAAACAAGTTATATTAAGAGCAAAAAAAGATTCATGGTAATTATTCATAATCTTAACAATTCAAGTGTAGCCACCTCATTTGTGCATTTAATTCTTCTTGTTAATGTTTTGCATAAATCTGCATAATTACTTGAGTTGCCTGTTGTAATTTTGACAGCTACTCAGTTCATGTGCACTAAAGTATATCAAAAGCTTGATGTGCTGAATATTTATAATTTTACGTATGTTCTTGGGATAATATTTTTTCAACAATATTTTTTAGTTTTTATAAAATTGACATTGTATACTTGGAAGCTTTGCCAAACGTAACTCTCTAAAATAGAGAGCTCATGAGGGAAATAAACTAACATTTAAAGGTATAGAACCTTCTCTTGGCAATTTCTTTTTTTTTTTTTTTTTTTAGTAATCCGGATGAATTATGCCTGTCAAGAACTATTTCTCTCTCTTTATTTCTCTCTGTCTTTCTTTCTTAATGTACATAACACACACACTCACTCACACACACACACACACTCAAGCACATTAACATATCTATGTTTTTTTTTATAGAAGTCTTTAAAAATTAGAGAACCAAAATTTTTCATTGTAGTTTTTCTGATTATTCTGTAGGAATGAAAATAACCATATATTTGGATTATTTTTATCTTCTGGATAATAGAAATAGTGTGATAAATAAATTAAAATATAAATAATAACCTTTAAACAAGTGCAATTGTCACCTGATTTCCTTTAGGGCAGAGTGGAGGCAAGCATTTATTTTATTACAAATTTGTTAAAATTAAGGGAGAGGTTTAATGCAGTGAGAGTTTCTGTATAAGAGAATTTTTCAGGTAATATGAGATGCTCAAGAAATACCTGGTTCTAATCAATGCAGTTACAGGGAAATAATAGTGTAAAAGAAACCCATCAATAAAATGATATTGTGCTTCTCCCAAGCTCCTGGCAGGGGAAAAGATTTTATGGATTGAGAAAATTCTAACCTCTTCCAGATAAATGGAAGCAGGCATGATTTTAGACTGATAGCAGATGTTGCAGTTGTTTGTAAATATCTCTCTGTTTATGAAATATTGAGGCATTTCAAGCTTAGATCTAAGAGGAAATTTTATTGTTTTTGCTCAGATATACTTGGGGAATTTCATCAGTCATTTGAAGTTGTGTAATTGATTGTGCAGATATAAGAATTGAAATGAGATATTAAAACAAGG
Organism: Cryptotis parvus; assembly: GCA_021461705.1. Taxonomy (NCBI): domain Eukaryota; kingdom Metazoa; phylum Chordata; class Mammalia; order Eulipotyphla; family Soricidae; genus Cryptotis; species Cryptotis parvus. Next base: position 66,469 of record JAJIBD010025244.1, read on the forward strand.
TAAGCTTGAAATTCTTGTCCCTGGCACACTCAAATATGATTTAAAAATATCTCTGAAGTTCGGTTTTACATAGAACACTGCATCTTCAGACTGACTTAAGACTAATTCTTTGCTTAAAAAATATTGGAAAGACAGATTTTTATGGTGCATTCTGTAAAGTCAGTATATGCTATCAAATGAGAGTTGAAATGCCTCAGAATTCAAATTAATAATAAACCACATGTTACTTAGCATTAACATATAAAACATTTATTAGCAATATGTTAAAATTTTTTTTTCACATAATACTTTCCCAAGTTATTTAAATTTATCAACTTTTCAGTATTAAACAACATACCAGTACCTTGTTATAATAATTTAAATGAGGAATCTATACATAATGAGGTTGAGCGAACAAAGATCTTGCTTATTTATTTGACACTAAGTCATATGAGATGGACTTAAGAGTTCTAGAAGTTAACCCCCATGCACTAATAATTGATTGCATTTTTGCTGTTGTTATTGTTACTTTTTAAATGCTCATTGACAATATAATTTATTTTTAAATAATATTGGTTAGACAGAGGTGTGAAATAAATGTTTACTTATTTTGATTTTTTATAAAAACAAAAAGGACTCTAAAGGTTGATACATGTCATTAATCTCTCCAGACTTGCCTATATGTGTTTCTGAGTATACATGATTGTGTGTGTTTACATGCAATTTGTGTGTATTGCATGTAAATATACAAATATACACAAATTGCATGTAAACACAAACACATATTCAATATGAGGTTGATTAAAACTATAAGGATGTTAGTGTGCTTTATATTTTTTCAATTTAATGAACACTCAGATAAAAGTGTAAAATTAAAGGAGGTCATATTTAGTTATAGCTATACACACTCCATATATGTTGCACACCATAGGAATGAACATAAAATCAGTGAAAGAGCCTCAACACTGCAGCTATATGCATTAATTAAAAGAAGTTTGTTAAACTAAATTTGAAAAAAAACTTCTTTAATTGTGTTTACCCAAAAGCCTTTTCTTCCTAATTTAAATAGCATAAACATCTGGACTAAAGCAATATTAGAATCATGGCAGTAGTCAAGCAAATCTTGTGGAAAATAATGAAATTAGATCCCTGGTGTTGTGACAGAGTAAGGGCAGGATACATCAGTTCGATGTTAATAAAATTTCCATGAATGACTGAATACAATTAAGAAATTGTCAGTTGCGGCAATGAACTTTTGTAGCTCATAGATGTTTGCATCATTTGATTATCCTGGCAATTTAAAATTGTTTGTTAGTGTCTGTGTTGGGATATTAATTATGACCTTTATTACAGCCCACAATTAAACTAGTCATATAGCAACAAGCACATGGTGTTGAGATACTAAGGGGTCTGAACAGTTTAGAAAGGGGTCTACTGTGTGTGGGCCACCAGTGCCCTTTCAAACTGGAAGTGATTTTTAAAAGATGTGGTAGCTAAGAAACTGCAACAACTGGGATGAGGGAAGCCCTTTAATACAAGAATTTCTTCTTAATAGTGTTTTAACAGTTTTAATTGCTAACAACATCTGTAAAACTGGGGAAAAAAAGCATTTTTAACTGTGACTCCAAGATAAGCTTTCCTTGTTTCAGGAAGAAAAAACAATTATTCATTGGTTAATTAGCTGTAAACAACTTTTAAAAGACACATCCATTATATATGTAATTATTTGAGAAAAAAGACTTTAATGTTATTTGTACTAATGCATAATTATTAGTGCTTGCTAAAAAGGATTAACAGTTCTTAGATGACCACTGTTATTGAGGAGTATCACACTGAAGAAATGAGATTAGCATCAGGAAGGAATGTGTTAGGATTAATCAGATAGGATTTTGTTCTTTTTTTTCTTTCTGTTTTGTATCCTTTGATAGAAGTAATGTATTTATTTTCACAAACAATGTGTTTTAAGCTAAAGGAGCTGTAGTTTTTCATCTTTATTTTTAGGAACATATAAATAAAGAAAACCTTCCACTAGACAATAACATATTCCTAGGGTTACTACATGCTGTTATTATTTATTTGTTTACTTGTTTATTTATTTATTTCTTCATTTATTTACTTATTTACATCTCTGAGAGTCACATTAAAAATATAGTTTGAACTTGTAGTTATTAAAAAACAAGTAGTTACCAATAAAATAAAACCATGAGCTATTTAGAGTCTTTGTGCTATGTTTATTAGATAATAGACGTGTTCTCTTTGGCATGTTTGATAATTATGATAATCAGTAGAAATTCTGCATACTAAAAACAAAGTAGTTTGGCCTGATATTTTTTAATTTCAGTTGGTGTAGTTCATTGTTCTACCATTGTGTAATTTTGTTTGAAACAGAAAAACTTGGACTTTCCAAGGTCAAATCGTCTATTTGCCAACATTCTACATTTCAGGGAGGAAGGAAGTGCCTGCCATTGAAGCAGACTAGGGCCAGTGGCAGGAGGAAAATTGAGAACATTGATGGTGAGAAATATACACTGGTGGAGGTATGGGTCTTATAACATTGTATGACTGAAACCTGATTATGAACAGCTTTGTAGCTGTGTATCTCATGTTGAATCAATAATAATTTAAAAAAATATGGAAACCTGGTGGGCCACACGCAAGGCAAGTGCCTTACCTGTCCACTCTACAGTACTGTTAATAAAGATATTACCCAGTTTGGGGACAAACAGAGGTATAGTTTTTGTTGCTGTATATTCAACTTTGGTAGTCCAAAATCATGGCATCGGCTTTATTACTGCAGATGTAATGATTTGATCCCACTCAAGAGTCCTCTTTTTTTTTAGAAAAAAACAAAGTTTTGGGAATCTGATTTCAGGATTTGCAAAATAAAAATTCCCAGAAAGCCACTTAAAATCTCAGTGGTGGTGATTCTACTTTACCCCTTTGAAGAGAGAAAAGTTAACCAGTATTTTGGGGGGAAGGTCTTCAGTGGATGAGACCTTAGGAGGGAGGAGCGTTGTTAGAGAACACTTTCATGTTTTTTTGTTTTAGCTTTTTTGGGTCACACCTGGCAATGCTCCAGCGTTGCTCCTGGCTCTGCACTCAGGAATTACTCCTGGCGGTGCTCAGGGGACCATATGTGATGCCAAGGCTGGAAGCTGGGTCAGCCACGTGCAAGGCAAACACCCTACCCGCTGTGCCAATGCTCTGGTCCCCTTTCACATATTTCTTGATAATAGAATATTTGGTTTATAACACCGAGGTGCTGGGCAGGATATTTCAAGGCAGCACAGAAGAAAGCAGCTTAAATAGGGGGCTGCCTCCAAGTCACCAGAACTAACTGGTAGAAAAGATGAGCTCGGAAGAACATGGGGAAGAAAGGAATCATAGTAAGAAGATCGAGAAACACCGATTTAAAAGATCTTGAAAAATTTCCACTATCAGTTTAGCATTTGAGGTATTGTACTAGAGAGTAACTCTACCCTCTTTTGGAGGGTAATAAGGTTTGAGTTTGAAATGTTTATGCTATTGGACAGGGCTAGCTATATATAAGCATCGGAATTCTTTGTCTTGGATGATACAAAGAAACTTGTTTGTCCTTGTCAACTAAAGGACTGTCCAAGGATCTAAGCCAGATTCTCTGATTGAGAGACTTTACCTATGACATTACTTCAGTGACTTTGACTTTGTATTCTTAGTTACTTATATCTGCTGGATTATCAGATTCTTCCTTTCAATTTTAACATTTTTTCGTGTGCCCTAAATATTTTGTTGGAAAATTCACCTATATGACTTGTTTCATGTGTTTGTGTGTGTGTGTGCATGTGTGTTTTAATTTCAAATTCAACAACAGTGCTTTGGCATGGAGAGGGATGTAAATGGATGCTGTAGCACTGTTATTTTCTTTAGTTGACAGGGAAATTATTACATTTTTAGAGATTTGTGAATTTAAGCATAGATGATTACTCCCAACATCGGGGTTTTGCAAATTGGAAACCTTGTTGCTCAATTTACTAATTTATTTTGTGATCTGTGACTAAACTGAGTAAAAATGCAAATAGTACGAGGCCCTTTCCATTTTATCACCGGATCAGTTTACTGATGGGAGGATCAGAGTCACTAAACACTCCAGCACTCTTGTGATTCCTAAGTAGTTGGGCATTAAAAGCAGTTCTAGTGAAGACTATGAGAAGATTGCAGCATTTCACACAGGGAGGTTTAAGTGAAATCTAATTATTTATTTTAGACTTAAAATGAAGAGTCTCCAGCTCAGTTTTATTGGCTATTGTGACAGCACAAACAGGTCTGTTCCCCATCGCATGCAACAATAAACAGCATTGCTGGGAGGTGGCAAACTCATCCAAAAAGAAGAGCATTTAGCAAAGGCTGAGTGAATAATGCTACAAGCTTAAAGGGTCCCTGCCTTTGTATGTTAGTAGTATGAAACGTCTATCTCTTAAAATCAAAAATTCCATTTTTTTAGGTTCAGTTAGTTTTGTATTTGTGTATTTGAGTATTCACTTTAGTATTTGTGGTAGAAAGACTAATTCATGAAAATGATTATTTTATTTTTCAGTGAAGTCAGGTCATCAAAGAAGCTTGAATAAGGGAAACCTGCTATGATACAGTATGTTGTGTCTTATATATGTATGTATACATATATATTATATATGTTTAGAAATGAAGTTATAAAATGGTTTGATTAAACTTTGATATGGGATTTATTCTGAAATCTTATAGAAGGAGCGTGATATTTCTACTGACTGTAATAGTTTGCAAATATCTTAAGCAGAAATGAGAATTGTATTCAAATGTAAGAGGATCAACAGCCCAAATCCATAATCTCAGCATTTTATAATTAAAACAATCTAATAAGAACTAAATGTTCGTTTTCTATTGTTCTTCTCAAATATTTCTTCTGTATAAGCTATTAAATAGATTAAGCGATAGAGCTCATTTGTTACAGAGGTCAAGAATTACTGAGTTACTTGAGATTCCTAACATGCAGCTAGGTATAAAATTTATTCTCCAAATCCCTGGGCAGATACATTTCTGCATTCAGAGATGTTCTTTTTAGTATGGTAACATGGTATATACACAACAGATTGTACAATTCATTCGGCTGGGTATGGGGCAGCACCTAGTAATCAAAGGTATTCATTTTCTGTATTGTATTTTGTGAATATTCACACAGCATGAAAAAAAAGTAGAAACAATCTTGAAGTTAGTTCAGGTTTGGTTGTGCTGCCATAAGTGTTAAAACTTTTAGTATTACATTTTTTAGAGTTGAGATTGGGATAGCAAACCACCTTCCTCTCTGCTCCCACTGCCCCCAATAGTACTATACACGCTAGAACATTCTTATTATTTTTGTGTATCTTAGTTTTCTAAAATTCAAAATGGGCCGTAATATATTGCATAACCAAACAAGTAGGGGTAAATATATTGAGGATCTTATAGGTATACCCAATATTTTGTTCTATTCAGTTAGTTTTTAATAAAAAAAATCAGTCATATATATTTATTAATAACAAAGTTCCAAGTTCTATGCTAGAGGATTAGAACCAGAGTGTTTGCTCTTATATAAATTTTAATGATTTTAAGCACATTTAACTTTATCTCTTCTCTCCTAAAGATATAGATAGATAGATAGATAGATAGATAGATCCATATATGAAATATATACACAAAAACACACATACATATACACCACCACACATTTGCATGCACAGTGAATTCTATCAAGAGGTATATAAAGAAATGATAAATTGAATGTTGTAACGAGTGCATGCTTTAAATCTGTGATGGCAAATAGGTTTCAAATCACCTGTCAAATCCTATTGATTGTAAGCAACTATGTTGTTATATTGAAAAGTCTAAATAAAGCTGAGATTAGCTGCAAGAATCTCTTCTTACCGATTACTGAAGTTTGCCATGGTGGTAGGAGTCTGGAATGATACCATAAATTTGCCATCCCCAAATATCTAGGGAGTCCAGGAAGTCCAGAAAGGATTTATTTCAAAGATATTTCTTTGCTGTTGTAGTTATTATTATTATTATTACTTATATGTCAGTTTCAAAAATAGCCCTCACAGTTAATTATTTTTATATACTTAAAGAATATTAATGGAATTGGTGGTTTTAATTAAAAGATCCTTTAAATAAATATGATATATTTTATTTGTCTAGAATTCCAATGTGGTAGTATTCCATTTTAGAAGCAACAATGAAATTTCGATATACCAAAATTTGATTATAATCTTATTGATTAGTCGTGAGAATCTCTTCAGCATAACTTTGTTTTTGTTACTTTAATTTTGTTTTGCTTCAGTATAAGATATGAAAATATGACAATAATAATTAAATATGAACATTTTTCAAGAAAATTCATTTTGGGATTTACATTGTTACCCTAAATAATGCGCCTTTTGTTTCTGCATCTCTCTTACCTATTTTATGAATGCTGTTGTTTTTTGCTTTATTGGGATAGGAAGACATTATAATCTCTTTGCTAAGATTGCATCACTTTTCAGTCTAACTTCTGATTTGGTTAATTATGATGAGAACAGGATGTTGGAATGAAACTCATTCTAATATGATTTTTAAAATTTTTGTTTGGACCATACTTGGCAGTATTCAAAGCTTACTCCTGGCTCTGCACTTAGAGATAACTCTTGGTGGTGCTTGGGGCATCAGATGAGGTACTAGGGATCAAACCCAGGTCCCCAGGTCTGCAAAGGAAGCACTCTACCTGTTTTACTATTAATTTGGCCCCTTTAATGTGATTTTTATGAAACATACACATGTCCATGCCTATAAATAAGTACATATATTTGTACTTATATGTATGTTTTTATACGTGACAAGCATTATTAACAAGACTGTAACTCTCCATTGTAAATACCCTGTCTCCTTATTGCAGCACCCTCTAATGACATAATCAGAAAAAAGTGTAAGATTTCTAGTTGGAGTTGACCTCTTCCAGTAAATGGAATTTTGGTGATTGCTTTCTACAATTTCTACTCTAATATATTGGAGTTTTATTTGAGTGATTTTTTTTCCTTGAAATTTTATTCATTTTTGGAAGAAAAGTATTCTTATTTTTTCTTCTTGGGTCACATCTGGCGAGGCTCAGGGGTTACTCCTGGCTCTGCACTCAGGAATTACTCCTGGCGATGCTTGGGGGACCATATGGGATGCCGAGAATTGAACCCAGGCCGGCACAGGCCGGCCACATGCAAGACAAATGCCCTACCCACGGGGCTATCGTTCCGACCCCAGAAAAATATTCTTTTGTAAATTATTTCCTATTTTATAAATCCATTGTAAGTTCTGTGGTGATTTAATTGTCATTAAAAAATTCTGAGATGAATAATTTAAAATTAGTTCTGAAGAGTTCAAAGTTTCTTGCTGCTTGTCTGAAGGACTGAGCCACTACATTTAAAACAAGAAAAAAATGGAATCATAAAGCAACCATAGATATCTTTTTATTTTTTGTGTCTTTGGGAAACAACAGCAAGAATCAAACAGTTTAGCTATAACAGTGCCCTTCTAACCTAGAATGTACCTCCTTAGGCATAAGAATGGACAATCCAAGAACCGACAATGTACTCATTCAGACTCTTTTGTACATCAAACTGGGCAATCATATCTGTTCTCAAAGGAAGCTGATTCATGGCTGGCCACAGAATGGCACTGCCAGCAACCAAATGAAATGGATTATAAATTTGATTGGTATAAAAAATCGAAGTAAAAATGTCCCTTAGTACATTTAATACTAAACTGGGAAATAGGGATTAGAGAGTGTGGAATTAATGTCATTTTTTTTGCCAAAAATTAGAACATTGACTCATGTACAAAAGACTTGTAGAAGAAATAAAAAAACAAAGCTATCAACTCTTACTGAATAGAGAAGTTTTACGAGATATATAAATTTTACTCACAAATAAACTAATAATCAGTAGAATACAAGTCTATTTTGAGATATTAAATGTGTGATATTCACAAATGCATCCATATACACTTGATGAAACTTATGTATAAAAGTAACTATTTCTTCCACTAATAATATTGAATAAAGTAAAACATAACATAAATTCTTCCAACTTAAGTGTATTTGAAATCCATAGAAGAATTATTTAGGGCATTTTAAACATATCTAAGTACAGGTGAAGAATCACACTAATAAGATAAACACAGGATTATTATTTACTTTGCTATTGAATGAACAAGTAATGGAAAAGAAAGATTTGGAGTGAAGTTTTTTAATTTAGTTTAAGTTATGTTTGTCTTAATTTTGCTATATTTCTACAGTATTTAAAAGTAGACTAATGAATTAAAAATATGATTTGATTTATCACAGAAATCAGTTAAACCAATATATATATATATATATATATATATCTGGCATTGAAATACATATAACTTTAATAATTTACTATTTAGTCTGATGTGTTTACAATGGTATTGACACTTACAGTCTTGGTGTACAGATATCTCACATTCCCACCACCAAAGGGCCTAAAATTCTCTTCTCCATCCATAGTCCTGAACACAGATACAATACATATGATTTAATTGAATTTTATTTGTTGTAAAACAAAGGCGCCCAGGAGGGATGGCGGGTTCTAGCCCTGGCCCACCACCCCAGCAGAGCCTTGCAACAAGCCAGATGACCCCCACTCCATAAGGGCCTTCATTTTCCACATCTGGACTTCTCTCTCGTCAGAAGTCCACCCAGCAGACCAGCCTATCACAGTTCGGCTCGGCAGCCGCAAGTACTTCCAGTACTATATTGAATAAAAGAGGTGAGAGTGGGCAACCTTGTCTTGTCCCTGATTTCAGGGGGAAGGCTTTCAACTTTTCTCCATTGAGAATGATGCTCGCTGTGGGCTTTTGGTGCTGTTCCCTTCTTTACTGATGAAATGGCATGTCAGCTTTCAGAAGGGAGACGTTGGGAATGACATCAATCCTGTGGGATTTGGTATGTGGGCAGGTGGACTACTGAGAGATCTGAGTTGATCATGGCCCCTCAATTCTGCTCTGAAAATCACTTCTGGTTTGCTTCATATTTCCTTTAGTTGCTGGGTTGGGAATTCAGGGACCATGTCCAAGTTCATTTAGCTGGACCTTCAGTGCTTTAGCAAAACAATGCTTAGGGTTTACTAGGGATACAACAGATTCAAGTAGTGCTTGGAGCAATCATTTGGTGCAAGAGGTGCCAGGGATAAACTTGTGACCCTGCACGTGAGAAGCATGTGCTTTGCTTCTTGAGCTGTCTACTTGGCCTCACCAGAAGTGATTTATGATGTCCTCTAAAGTCTATGCAACCCAGTATTTTAAAAATAATAATAGTATTTACAACAGTGAAAGTAATAATGGCATTGTTGAAATCAAGATTAAGTAAAACTCAAGACAAGAAAAGTTATGTGAAAAGAAGGTATACAAAACTCATAGAGAGAGACATAGTACCAATATCTCTTTTCTCTACTATGGTGCCAGAGCCTCACACATGCAAAGCAAATGTTTCATCATAAAAGCTTCCAAAATGTAATGCCAGAAAAGTTATTTCTTAATTTGAAGACTTTTGTGCTTTATCCCTCATGTCAATGAATTCGATATAAGATACTGTATCTTTTTTTTAACTAGAAGAAGCACAAAGCCAAATTTTGTGACAGTATTTTAATTTTCACAACTGTAATCTTTTCTTTTTCTACTTTGAATAGTTAATGCATTTAATATTATTATAGATGAATTATATTACAGTTCATATATTGAGCACTGTAATTCAGCTCAACTTTTATAATAAATAGTGACTTACATCAATAATAAAATCAATAAACACATTTTGTTTCCATTTTGAGTGATGTGGAAGTGAACAAATAATAACTTTTTTGTACCGTGAGAAAAATAGGTTGCTCATTTATTTACTCTTGATCAAACTGATTCAGCAAGTTTGAACTTTTGGGGCATGTCAAGTGGAGGATGGATTCCAGCAGAGAATAAATGATCAAGGAAATATGATAGTAAAAGCTATGCCTAAAGCAAAGGGAAAAGTGCTATGACGCTGAAAAAATTCAAAGGAATTAGTAATATTGTATAAGCTTCCCTATTAGAATCAGTCTGTGAATCAATGTGCAGGTATTCTACCCATGAAGTTGAGAATTGGAGAGGGGTGTCACTCGGAGAGCAGCAGAGGGAAAAGGACACTCTGGTAGATGGTGTGGAGCTTGAACCTGTATGCATGAAGCCCTACCAGTGACAGTATGACCGTAAATCATGGTGTGCTCCAAAATGTTTAGCTGTATTTCACTAAGAGTCAAGCTTTGTTTCTTATATTCTATGATATTCAGGTTTCTTGAAATATAAATAAAACTATAGGCCAAATCTTTATAAAAGGTTCACCACTATTCCTATTTGTTTTGAATATCACATTTAATGACTGATTTCTATCAGGCTATAACTTTTATTTATATTATCTTTAAAACTTCAAAGTTTTCATTATTTTTTTCTTTATACCCTGCCATTGCATCTTTAAATGGGAAAATGAAGTAAAATTATCTTTATGTCATATTGGACCAGAAGTTCTTAGCCTGGGTTACACAGCAGAATTACCTGGAGAGCTTTTAAAAATCTAATTGTCAATAATGCACCCCAGATTAATTAAATCAGAATCTCTGGGATTTGGACATCGGTATCAACTTTTTTAAAACCTCCCCAGTAGATTCTAGTATGCAGCCATGTTTGAGAACCAATGGCTGGGGCAGAAAAGCACATCTGCTCTTTGAAGCTTTAGATGGCCCCAACAGATTCCATAAATCATTCAATGCCTCTGGCTTTGTACCCATTGTCCTACCTGAGTCCTGCTCCCTAAATCAGTGTTAAGCAAATAATAGCATAAAACAGTATGGAAAGCACTGGAAGCAACTTACTTCATAGCTTGTACCAAACAAAGCTTATTATTACAAAAAAGGAATTGCAAAGGTGCTCTTTTCATAGCATTATTCATTGCATCCGAGTTCAGGATATGTTCTCTGTTTATAAAATATCCGAGAAAGCATTCCTTTAAACAGACATTCCAAACCCAAGTTCGGTCTCCTAACAAAAAAATTATGTGAAAAATAAAACCTCATGCACACTACATATACATAAATATATATATACACATATGTGTATATATATGTATTTGTAGCTAAATAACCATATGAATAGTAGTATATATTTTATATGGCACCTAGAGCCCAGAAGTATTGAGAAGCCTAAGTTGGTGATTGGAGTAAGGAGCTAAAACTTTCTCCTTTTCTCTGTTTTTGCCTGAGAATTATATCATCTTTATTGTGTAGACAGTTAAAAATGTAAAATCAGGTGAGATTGATTTCTCCTCTTTCCACCACCCACATTTTTTAAGTGCAGAATTTCTGTATAAATATTCTTAAGTAAGAAAGTTTAAGTGCCTGCTCTGACAGTTACAAATAATTTTATACAATAGGTAGACAGACAAATTGTGCTGATTGTCTGTATTTCTTTGGGAAAAAATGTAGAGAGGGAGACAAAGTCTGGCCTGGAGACTAGAGTAAATCACAAAAAGTGATCTCAAGTGAACAGAGATAGATTTCTAGAATACGGTGTGCAATGAAACCACTGACCTCTTATACATGGGTTCATGTCTTTTCTACAGAAACAGATGGGTAATAGCATAATGCCGAAATCATGCTCTACATAATATGGACCTAGTGATTGCAGACCTGATTGCTTGCCATATGGTTGCTGAAGGGTTGAAGAGAAAATGGGATGATATGCAAACCCTTAAAAGCAACATTTTTATTGAATGGCCATTACATTAAAACCCAAACTCTGCAAATGAAGGCAAGAACTGTGGTGAATAATGATGAAATAACAAAGCAATAAAAGCAGCAGCAGCATTGTATGTATTTTGTTTCCGATATGCAAACTAAGGGCAGGCTTATTTTTGTCACTTTGCCTAGCATTATTATGAGCATTAGGGGGTAAGGTGGTGGGACATAAATGCCTTTAAGGCAGAAATTCTGTATGTGTGGAACATTGCTGCATTCACTAGGTCAGAGAGAGAAGAAAATAATCACTTGTCCCAGAGGAACTGAATTTGACACAAAAGCTACCTGCAATATGTAGTTTACCTCCATGAAGTTCAGTATATCAGCAAGAAGAGAGTAGTAAAACCTGTTTGAGAGTCTAGTGCGATAACACAAAGTGAAGAAACCTGTTTACTTTTTGCCTTTGAATTTCCTTGTGCAGATTTTGCTGTTGTTCCACTGTTGGCAGACAGGTCTGGGGGATAAGGGGAATGCCATTTCCACAGTGTATTACAGTTTAGTTGAGCAGCTGTGGTCTGATTTGCTCTGAGTTTTGTGTTTTGTATGTTACAGGGGAACAGATAGATTTTTTTTTTATTTGAAGAAAATTATTTTATTAGCTTGTTTCAAATTTGAATACACCTCATTTTCTGTCACTTAATATATGCTCTTCAATCATGCAAAACCCTGAGCTTAGGTTCTTTGAAATGGAACTCAAATGCATTGAATTAAACCTACTAAGAATCTGTGGAGGGTAATGAGATGAGAGTAAAAAGTTAGTCCTATGGTAAAAAATTTGTTTTTCTTTTTCTAATTTTAGCATGAAGAGCTTCTGATCAAGACAGATTACTCAAACTTAGCTATGGGGTTTGGGGAATTTATATTCTTCAGTGCCTATCAATGAAAGTTCAATGTTTGAGATATGTTTTTTTTTTAAATGTCAATTTACTATTTTGGGGATTGTTGATAGTGTTTTTTAACAATTAGTTAAGCTAGTGGACGTTGATGCTTCTGATTCTTGGCAGAATTGGTTTTAATGACTAGTTGACATGTGTCATGGAAAAATTACTTATTTGAGCATGGAAAGAACCTTTTCAAACTTTCAATTCTTTTCATATTTTAAAAAAGAAATTGGATACCTAAGGCAGCGAATGAAGTCACATTGAATAAAGGCAAGTCAGTTTTATCCAAACAGTGGTGGTAGAGGTGGAAACACCTTTGACCTGATGAGATGTAACTGTTCATGTTTCATCAATGTTAAAAAGTAATCAGCCAGATCTGAATCTTGTGACAATAGGCTAAGCTTTGTTTTGTACCTGAGGCATGTACTCCTCCAAAATCACATTTACTATTGCTAGAAGAACAAAATTTCTATAGCAGTGTTCAAAGAACTCACATCCACTCAAATGAATGCCAGAATTGTTAGACATCTTATCAACATATTCATTGTTGTTACTTTTCTTAGCATAAAGTAATATGACAAGTGTAGTATAGTATTTAAGACACCTTATATATGGCAAATAGTTTCTAATACCACCTCTCTTCCCCATTCCCCATAACAGTGAGCAGCATTTTCTACCTCTCTAGAAAACTGATTTTAATACAGCTTGACTAGCAATATATCTCCCGTGTTGGCAGAAATAAGTTCTACATAACTTTTAGGAGCCCAGAATGACCTAGTTAACAGATGTTGAAAGCTACATAATTTAGGACAAGTATTGTGTTTGAGCTTCTCATCATTCTTGTACTAGTCTTCATTTTTGTGAAAAACCTCAGGTATATCACAGATACACGTATAGGTGAAGTGATATTGCCTAATATCAAAATATGATAAACTTATATATAATTTAATTATCATATCAACCAATCCTATCAGTGAAATTAAAAATGAAGCTAAATTTTTAATACAATTTTTCCCACTGGTTTTAAGACATTAACAATGTTATTATTCATAAGTGCTCCAACCAGGAGTCTGAAAAACATCAATGGAGTTAAAATGCTTTAGAATATCATTATTTAGAATAATTTTCTTTGAAAATTAAAAGAAAATGATGGTGTGTTATCATTTCTGTAACTTTTTCTCGAGAAGTTGAATGATCAAGTTTTGACATATGTCTCTCAGTGTTTTTTTTTCCTAATAGAAATTTCTGAGGTAAAGGTTGACACCTGAGTGTGGGCAGTGTCATTATCCTGATATGTTGGAAGATGGATCTATCCATCTTATAACAATACCTCATTGCCTCCAAGGATCTTAAATTGTATCAAAGTAAATGTGAATTGAGAATTGAGAAAATGTCATTCAAAAATTATATAAACTTCTATGCTAACTGTTTTTTTTCTTTTTGGGTCATACCCTCAATGCTCAGGGGTTACTGCTGGCTCTGCACTCAGGAATTACTCCTGGCAGTGCTGGGGGTGGGGCTATGGGATGTCGGGGATCAAACCCAGGTTGGCCATGTGCAAGGCACATGCCCTACCACTGTGCTATCTATCACTCCAGCCCCTCTATGCTAACTTTTAACATGTACTTATCAAATACATTTAATCTCTGTTAGGAGCCTTGATTTTTTCCTTTAGAATTAGTACTATCAGTAACCTCCTTTTATTTTTGTATTTTTGTTCTACTTCTTCTCTTCCAAGATACCGAAACTAGTGTCTCTTGAATTTGAGGTCAACCTGTATCTGGAAGGGAAAGAAAAAAAATCTTCTAATTTAATTATTTACATTTTGCATTTAGCATTTATCACTCCATTTTATTGCTTACAAACTAAGATCCACTTGCCTAAGAGTATAAATTCATACTATAATTATATCTTAGAAATCCACGCTCCTGCCTTGTGCTTTTCTACCTTGGCTGCAGTACCAAAGGCTGTAAAATCAGTGGGTCTCAACCCTGGCTGCACATTACTGTCACCGGGGAGCTTTTGAAAAAATACCAGTGCCTGGGCCCTACCCCACCCCATTAAGTCAGTATCTCTAGGGATAGGGCCTGGGCAAGGATGTTTTTTTAAAGCTCCCTAGGTGATTTCCAATTGTACAGCTGGGTTGAGAACCACTGTTTAAGATTAAATACAAGTTCATCCTCAGTCTACAGGAAGCACTTTTCTGCATTCACATCTCTAACCAAATAACACTCTCACACAAATGAAAATAAATTGTACATATGAAACAAAACAGTATCTATTATGAACCTCTATTTTGTAACCTCATTAAAGAAAGCATAAGGTTCTTGACTGAGGCTTCAGAGCAGAATCCTTGACCAAGGATGATGAACCTGAAACCGTGGCTGTGATGGATGCCCCCCCCCCCCACCCCCCCACCTCTTTTGATTTTGAACAAGAATATTGTGACAGTTGTGAATGCACAAAGTTAGCACATTTCCCACATAACTCTTCCTCTAGCATCATCTGTAAAATAGTGATAGTAGTAGGGTGGTTAGGAGAAATAAATGAAAAATATATCAATGTGTTGAATACATGAAGCAACTGTTTTAATAAGGAATTAAGGATCAAAATCCCTGCTTTATCTGAAATGACAAACAGGAAATCAATTTCTCTTTTCCTTTTTACATTTACCAAAGAAATAGATGTTGGACATCAACAGGTATATTTTACATGAAAAAAACCCTATCACATAACCTTTAAATTAACCTTTAATCTTTATTAGAGTTGCGTGCTCTCTAGTACTACAGATACTTAAAACGAACTACTTTCCTTTCCTTTCTCTTTCTCACAACTTAGTTTTCCAAGATGATTATAACGTGAACATGATTCACTGTTATATTGCATCAATGGTGTGAGAAGATATTTTTGGCAATCTAGCATATAACCAAGACTTTAGCTTTGTGAACAGTAGCAATAAACGCAGAATTATGTGTGAGGTATGGTTAATGCATTCAGTCTTATCTGCTGGGATTTTATAAGCTTCTACAGTTGTATCTGTCTCCTGCAAACTAAATATATATATTTGCTGTGCATTTTAAAAAATTATATGTATTTGTATCTATAGAACTTTTCAAATGTTATTTATTAATTTTAATAATAATTATTTATACTTAGGTGATGTCATACATAACTGACATTTTATCATTTTCTAAAGTTTTGTGAGTATTATTAAAATTGTTGGCACTTGCAAAATTTAAAAAAAAATATCAAATTTTATTGAACTTAGTTATTAAGGTAGAGGGCTGTGTATGTGCATGTGCATATGTATGGACTTCAGTTTACACATTTTATAAAAATTATATTATCCTGGTCTAATGCCCACCATGGAATTGTAGTACTGTATTTTTAAAATACATTAAGATGTTGTATACATTTTTTCATTTAAAGAAAAGCATTATCATTAATAATCACAATGAAATTTGTGAAATAGAAATGCTTTAATGATTCACTTTTGATCATTTTTAGTTATGCTCTCCTTTATAATCTTACCATTTAGAATTTTAAGTGGCATAGGTACTTTTCTTTTTGACTAAGATAGAGTCAAAATTATTTCCTTATTGTTAGGACTTGTTTCAGTTTAATGCTACTTAAATAATGACTTTAGTGTGAGAATCTTATGTGTTCATTAAACTATTTTCCTTCAAATAAAAATACATAAAACAAAAGCTCCAAACTTTGCTAAGAGGAGGCAAATCATTCCATGTGCTGTTCTTCTCTCCTAATACCATTCCCAAGGCTCGTACATGAGTCTTCAGAGTCTTCATTTTGATTAACAGCCTTTCTTAGGAAGTGGGAGGCAGTCACTAAGAGGATAAACTCTGTCTGAAGTGTGTGCTAAATGATTCACAACAGTGTGAATGAATCAATTTCTGCAAGCATTCCCAACCTTTTAAACATGATGTCTGCCAAATTTTTTGTTGGATTATATTCATATATATATATATATACATATATACACATATATGTAAATATCTTTCTCCATGGCACCTCTTTTCACACAGCCCACAAGTATGCAAGCCCTTTGTATTTTAGATTTATTTTACTTGTTTCAGAAATGTTTTGAAGAATCAACTATATTAATTTTTCTCTACATTTAAATATGTTAGGGTTATTTCTTGCATTTTTTGTCTTTGCCATTACTATCAGGTCTCATCTTAGTAGTCCTGAATTTTTTTTTCATTGTCAGATAAGGGATGCTGATTCTGACTTAACCCATTTTTGTATAAATTATGTGTCCTTGTTTAGGATAAAGAGGGATTATTTTATCACAAGGGAGGTGATGTCAGTTTTTCTAAATATCTATTTCTTGAGCTGAAGAGAATGTAGAGTCAGCAACAAATTCAGAGCTTACACTAACTGTGTTTTAGGTAAAAGTTACGCAATTTGTTACTTTTTTTGTTTGGGGCCACAGACAGCTGTGTCTTGGTTTAAGCTCCGGATCATTCCTGGTGGGAGCGGAGAGACCTATGTATTGCAATCCACAGTGTGTAAGAGAAGGGAGAGGGAGAGGGAGAGAGCGAGACAGAGAGAAAGAGAGAGTGAAGAACCTGGCATAGAGGCAGGCTAGAGGAAGGGAGGAGGGAATCAGGGACATTGGTGCTGGAACACTGTATGACCGAAACCCAAACATGAACATCTTTGTAATTGTATAACTCACAGTGGTGTAATAAAAATAAAATAAAAAGTCTACTCAAAAAGAAAGTATAATTTAAAAAACCAGGGGAACCCGGTGAGTCTGTTTTAGATGGTAACATCAGTACTCTATGCCCTTTCATTCAGATGGATAGCAATGTTTTCCCTACATCCTGGAGTATATGTGAATACAGGCATAATCGTTTCCAGTAAGAAATTTGGACTTAAAACAGTATAATTCTAAGCATAAACTTATTATCTCCTTCTTCCTTGCTTTATAGAAACAAACCCTACTTCCAATTTTAGATCGTGTCTCTCCATGAAGAGTGAATTGCCATATTCCAGCCATCAAGGCTAGAAAAGAGGTTTAATACAGAGAAATAAGAAGCACTAGTAAAGATAGTTCAAAAACTAGCTAGTATTTAACAGAGCATGGCTATCCCTCCACCCAACACATGTTTAATGAATTCCTTCCTTTCCACCCTACCTGACATATTTCCTTGAATGTTTCTTCTCATATGCTTTGTGTTTTATGCTTTGAACTTAGAATCAACAGAACTATAATTTAGTCCCCATCTTAATGCAATTTGCTTGGTAAAAACAGTTGATATTTATTTTTGAATATCAATATTTTCACCTATACAAAGAACTGCTTAGTTCACAAATTCAAATGAGGTGTTGCATTTTAAATCTTTCCATAATTATATTATTCTTTCCATAATTATCCACTTATAGGGAGACCACTCACAAGCATATCATGCTCCCTTTATTCTAAGAGCTTCTGTATTTATGGTATCACCTATTTGGCATTTATCATAATAACACTTAAATTATGAGGCTTATTTCATTTGGGCTCATCATCTTCATAATGAAAATTCCCAAAGGCAGCGTCCATTGTTTAACTTTTTCCATAATGATTGTCTAGCACACTTGGTTTTCTATTGAAGTTTTAAATTATCGTGGGTGTTTATATTTGTTTATTTGTATTTTTGAAGCAAGGTAGTTTTACTGTAGCCGTTTAGAAAGATGTGAGGGAGAGAGAGTGAAGTACACATTCAAGAGCAAACACAGGCTTCTCTGGAGTAGAATAGTAAGCGAAAGAAACAGGGACAAGCAAGTGAGGTACATGTTCAAAGAGAACATGGGCTTGGAGAACAACCCTAATTATTGTGTTTTTTTTTCATGGCATCTTGCATATGGGCTATTACAAAATAAAAATGAAAGATTTTCGAGCTTAGATGATTGCTATTTAGAAATCCAAGCAACGTTAGGATTACTGTTTAAAAGGAATGTAGGGGCCGGAGCGATAGCCCAGCGGGTAGGGCGTTTGCCTTGCACGCTGCCGCCTATGCCAGCGGGTTCGATCCCGGCATCCCATATGGTCCCCGAGCACCGCCAGGAGTAATTCCTGAGTGCAGAGCCAGGAGTAACCCTGAGCATTGCCGGGTGTGACCCAAAAAAGAAAAAAAAAAATAAAAATAAAAGGAATGTAGGAGCTTATAGTGGCATTAGAATGATCACTTGAAAGGAACCTTTGCGGAGGTAAGGAACTAATAATCTAAATATGTGTACTATATTAACGATGTGGTGTAAACACACGACTTCAAACATCATCTCCCACATATTAGCTTCTTTTTTGTAGTGCACTATGGCAAGTAACATGCTTTTTCAAATACTACTTGTATTGTATGCCATTTTCTCAAGATGTCTGTTCAGTTAGAATATCTGATTGGAACTCTGTGTCAAAATGGTCTGAATGCATGGGTTAATTACAAAAAAGCAATGTTAGTAGGTTAGTTTTTCAAGTGTATTCCATCATCCTAAAGGTATTTATAGATGAAACTTTTATAGATCAAACTTCTTAGAGAATCTAGATTTTATGTTTTAGTCCATGCACTGGGTTTATACGAGTGACTATTGAGCACTAGCCAAGATGATTCACTTTTTTAATCACAAGATGGAAAACTTTCAATATGGTTATATCTTGAACTATCTGTTTCCTGCTACTGGTTAAATACAAGTGACATATAAGATAGTAAGCATTCATTGAACACTTTAAGATAAGTAGTTCCGGACAGCTTAAAAATCTAAAACTTGAGACTGTGATTTAAAAAAAAATGCATGGACCATTCCTCCATAGACTGAACTTACTCATCTGTCTCCTGTACCTCCCACCTCCAACTTTAAATACAGACATGGGGATAAGAAGAAACTGTGAAAGGCCTTTTATATAATATCTACTAAGTTTGACTATTTTTCTATGATAGTTTACATTTATTTCCTTTTTAAAACAATATGCAGTTTATGTGTGTTTCTCAGATAAAGCTTGGGAGATGAGAATAGATAAAATTTTTGGAATGTCATAGACATAAAAGCATTTCTGTCAGACACAGTGAAGCTGGAAAAACTGAAATTGAAACAAAGAACACCTGCTACTTTAACTCATTTAAAAAAATGAATGTTCTTTACTTGCTGACTGGAAATATTATATTTTCAGAAAAGAGAGTGCTCATCCAAATGGGAGAAAATGTAATGATTCACTGTACAATGGTACGGAATAAAAATATTTTAAAATGGGTATTTCCCATTTGTGGAGGGTCGGTATTTTGTATAAAAATGGTTTTACTCATCAGGTGGTGACTATTTCTCACAAATTGCAGTAAAGAATAAAACCAGCTTGTCACTAAAGGATTTTTTTTATTGACATCTTTAGCTTGTCTTCATGCCAGTAATTAAATTGCTAATTATGTGTTTCTGTTACTGTGGTCATGCTTTTATTACATAATTGCTTCAAGTTTTGCTCAAATTACTAACAATATTTATTTAACCTTTTTTGTGCATTAGATAAAATTTAATATATAAAAGCTTTGGAACGAGTTCATTGACTGTTTTGATTAGCAAAATCAAAGGAATTTTAACCTTTCTTATAGTTATTTGGGTTAGGTCATCGTTTCAATGAGATTGCTGATAATTATTAATTTAAGCAATAGCAATCATTGAAAGACCAATTGAATAGAGAAGAAAAATATAAGAAAATTTTTTTTCAAAACTATGATTTCCATTCCTGAATAATAAAGTAATGTTTCTTGTTGCAATTAGAAAGATAAAATTGATAACTTGATACTTGATATATGTATATATTTATAATGTTTTATTTATTATTAAATTGTGGTAATTCAGTTACCAGGATTCCCTTCCCTTTTGAATGTAGGCAGAAGTTTTGTCAGTGTTTCAATGTATTCATGATTTTTTCTCCTTTGTTTATTTTATGAAAAACCATGAGACATCTTCTCAGTGAAGATTGCCTCTTTATTTTATTTTGAAATATTTGTATATTTATTTCATTAAATGAGATAAATGCTTTTTCTTATTAACATAATTTCCACTACATTAAACATATTTCTCCATAGACAGAAGAGAGGAATCAAATTAAATGACAGCTAAATCACTTGCAGCAATTTCAACTGTTAAAAGAAATAAGAGTGTCTGTTTTCCTTGTGATCATAAGATATGCTGTAAAGGGAAATTAAATACTAAAGAAAGAAGAAAAACATAAAGAAATAATGACTAACTTATTGCAGTAATACCATTGAGAAAAGAAAAATTCACTACAAATAAAAGAGAAAATAATATAGTGGATTTGAAAGTTACCAAAATTCATTTCTTATTGATGAGTTCAGTGGAAGCCCAACACTAAGTCAACTGATGAAAAAAAAAAATCAATGCAATAAACTATGAATGATGAAAGTTGAAATAAATACTTTGCACACGATGACTATTATTCTAAATGTCTTTAATTTTAATAATTCATGCCGTTATGTTTATAAAAAAGAATTATTGCTTGGTAAACTCCAAATGCATGTAAAAGCATCTACTAGAATCCATATTTAGTAATAAACCAAATTGTATTGGTGATCTTTTGCTGTTGAGTCTTATGTCCTGACTTTAACAGAAGTGCATTGGGGACAGTTGGACTTTACTATTAAAAAGGTTGCTGGCTAATGAAACCAGTGCATTTGTGAGCGTGTTTATTTTGTTAATGATAAACAGTTTTCTAAAAAAAACCCACAATTTTGGGTACAGAGAAAGAACAAGAGTCATAACACTTATTATGTGTGTAGCTATATAAATTTACACCATGCTTCTGAATATCCAGAGGGAAGAGTGATGGCAAATTTTGGCAAAATTTAGCATTGAAGCACAGATGTAGATATACATGCATGTGAGTTTTCATGCTGGTCACATTGTTAATATGCTCAGACTAGATCATACAGGTTATCTGAATCTTTATATTTGCAGGTGGGATCATCTACTCATTTTCTCTTTTCACACATCATTTAAAATAGTAATTAATTTAATGAATTTGATCAGAAGGCAGTCAATTCAGTTTGAGGAGGAAAAAAATCACTGGAGTCATTTTTACTGAATTGATTTTGATGGAATTAATCTAGTACAGTGGATCCTAAAAGTTCCAGACTAAAACTCTCCCCTTGATCTGCTAGTAGCTTCTGAACTCTGCACACATTTCTCTTTTCATTTTCTTCCCATCCCCATTCCTTTTGACTACCTTTGCTCTTGCCACCAACACGAAAGGAAGCCTTTTGTATCTTCCCATTCACCTTCCTCCTCCTCTTACACCTCACACACAGGTTTTCCTGTCCTGCTGGAGACACATTTTAAAGCTAACTATTTCTCTCTCTCTTTTTATTTTGAATTACAGAAATTTGAAGCTATTCCTTTGCCGAAAATATCTTTGCTGCTGGTATAGAATGACTCCTAAGGTAATAATTGTGTGTGTTTGTGTGTGTGTGTGCCCTGTGTTTGCATTTAAAGGAATTCCTTTACACCAAGGTTTACTTACACCTCAGTGCAAACTTTCAGGCCATCTCTGTGATGGTGTAAGCCAGCACCCCCTGTGAGAACGAGTAGGTGCCGGAAGGCACTCCATCTGAGAGGTGAGGGAATATTAGAGTCATTATGGTTGCATGTGTGGAGGCTGTGTTAATGTACAGGAATCCTTTTTTGTACTCACTTTGGAAATATTTTTTTCTTATCTTTCACTCAGAAGGCAGGGGATAAGGTAAAGGTGCAGGCCACTTGCAAAGAGATTTTGAATTATGCATTAGCTATAATGCCCCAGAATGCATGCTATGTCAATAAATAACTAGGCTGGTAGAGGAAGGAGGTCCCTTTATGGGGTGTGGAGGGCACCCCATAGGGAGAGGACTAAAAGGAGCCCCTAGGTGAAGGGTGAAATAGTTCAAGTACTTTTGGCTTTTTCCTGATGAAGAAGCAAGAAGAGTGAGTTAATATTGAAATTATTGTCTACCACTTATTTGCTTTTAAATTGATTTAGCCAAGATAAGACTATCTCTAGTGTGGGCCCTGCTTATTCAGGTTTGCAATTGTGGTTGGATTAGCCCTTCTGTAAAGCTATATATAACAGAATTCTGTCTAGGGGAAAATTAATGTGAAGCCTTTAATGAGACCTCTAAACTTTTTTTAAGCCAAGGCTTTCATGATTAAATTTGCCAAAATACAAATTAAAGACTCACAGTTCTGTTTCAGTCTTATTTTTTGCTGATTACTGTGTAGCAGAAAAGTGGAAGTTAAACCAGTAGAAGAAATGGAAGGATTAAAAAGAATGCTTTAAATGATCTCTTTGGCTCACGATAAACTGTTGAACAATGTTTGTGAAAACTTATTTCTTAATCTTTGTGTGCCTTCTGTATCAATGCATCAATGAATATGACCTTCTTCAACTATTACAACTATTAGAACTATTAAATCATCTTCAACTATTCCTGTATTCCTGAAGCAAACAGATGCCATTGGGCTACACTGGCAAGTGATAGGGTCAAATGGAAATGTTACCGGCACCCACTAGAGCCAATCGATGAATAACGGTATGTCAAGTGATCAAGTGATCAAGTTATACATACACATTCTTGCCACACAACTGAAAAATAGCTAAATTTTTGAGGGAAGAATTTGGGGTTAGGACCCTAGGATATAAACAAATGAATCTTAGTCTGTTTTTCCTTAATAAGAAATTTCATGAGAAGTTTAACATTTTCTTAGATTTAGAAAATTTGCAAGCCTGACTGTTCACTTAGAAAGTTATGTTTAGATTCAACAGCATCGAGTGCATTTGCTGATTCACATTTTATATGTACACATGTATGTATACACCAACAAATTATGGATCTGGGAAACACCCTTCTCCTCAGAGAGTCATATCAAGCAGTGTTTAAATTAAATAATTTGCAGAGTGTGGGGAATAAAGCTTTTGTTGCAGTATCTGGAGGTTATCATCCCTGGGGAAATTTCTGCCATTTAGTCCAATCTGGTGCATACCAATGAGTCACACACACATACGCTCGCGACACATACACATACACACATACACACATATACACGATTTTATTTTATGCTAAAATTATATTAATTTCTTTGAGCTATTTGCCATTTTGTCTTCATGTAAGACAAAAACAAAGACAAAACAGACAAACCTCTTAGAAGAGCTGAGATCATTAAGATTCAAACAAAAGCAAGGTTTTTAGTGAACCAGCTTAAGGGAAGGCCATTTCCTTCTGAGTATAAAACCATTATGTATAGCTCTTGGAGAAGTACGACTATGATCCGAATTCCTTCCAGCTCTGGACAATGTTTGATATTTTTTTTCCCAGCCCATTACCTGATGGTAACTTATTATTTTGATGAGGTAATGTGAGTGGGTAAGCCACAGTAACTGAAATAAGTTGATTTCTTATAACTTGCATTCTCAACAATACCCAACCTGAACTGAAGATTAAGGGAAGCTCTCTGTTAAAAAAGAATATATATAGCAAAACTCATGCCATGTGTGTACTTAACTCATTTCTATATACAATTTATTCTTAATTTACTACCACACCCCTCAAAATAAGGATGGTAAATATAATAATAAAATGTTAATAGTAGGAGTGGAAGAAAGAGGATAAGAGAGAAAGGGAGTGAAAACTGATACGTTTTCAACCTGGGACTGTTAAACATCCTTGGTACAGCAAATAAAGGGCCCAGAACCACAACTAATCTTTGAAGAATTCTAAGTGCTGAGTCATCCAAGGAGAATTGTTCTTTGGGCTGAGAAGTCTAGGACTTTCTCAGAATGGTGGGAAAGCATATTCCTCTCCCTGTTGGCAGGCCCATGAGCTCACACCCACACCCAATATCCTCCATCATATAAATAGTTCAACTCTACAACTGAACATTATCGGACCATCATCCACCAAATTGCCCAGCTCTATAGTTCCTGGAGCATGTCACCGCATATGCAGTTGGTTTTAACTTTTTTTTTTTTTTTGGTCACACCCAGCTATGCTCAGGGAATTACTCCTGGCAGTGACCATATAGGATTCTGGCCTAGGTCTGCCACATGCAAGGCAAATGTCCTACCCACTGTGCTATTGCTCCAGCCCCATGCAGTTGTTTGACACCTTCAAATTTCACAGTACTGACATCTGGACAGGAGTACAGCATAATTGATGGGAAAGTTGTATTAAGGCCACCAAGCTCAGTTGGAGAAACAGAACACAGAAGGCCCAACTAACATCTACCAGCTCAGTAAATACTCAGATAATGACTTTAGTAACACCATTGTAAAAATTTAGTATCACTGTCACTGTATCACTGTCTTCCCGTAGATCATCCATTTGCTTGAGCGGGCACCAGTAACCTCTCAATACATCCTGTCACATGTGAGATAGCCCAAGGGCATGTGCCTGCTCCAGGAATATAAAGAGTCTCAAACCATGCCACAATTTAGTAATTATCACGAAATTGACTTAAATGATATATTGATATATTGGTATATTTTTCTGATATATATTAGATAATTCCATATCCTATTTTGTTGTAACAAGAACAAATTGTAATAAATTTGTTGTAACAAGAATAAATAAAGAAATTTTCTCTGCCTTCCTGAAAAATGAAAATCCTGGTAATGACAATTGGGATATTGGAATTGAAAATAATTTTCTCAGAGTAAGAATTATCACTGTCTTCCTTAAATATCTACTTTAATCTCTGACTTAAAAATATGTGATTTATCAGAAGATGGTATAGAAGCCATGAATTACAATGATAGTACTAGTGAATTACACATCCTGTTTATGATGAAAACCACAGACACTTATTTTATCACAATTCTGGAGTCCAGCTTTCTGAGATCAAGGTGGTGGCAGCATTGGTTTCCTCTGTGGTCTCGTTCTCCGGGCTATCAGTTGCCCATATTGTGATTTTCTCTTGGCTGACCCTGACGGTCTCAGTATTTTGGCTCTTTATGTCAACTTTCTCCTCTTCTTATAAAAGATGCCAATCATATTGGAGGAGCCACTAAGTAACTTATCTTAATAATTTCCTTACCACCTTATCCCGAAATATGTATTAGTGACTTTTTTTCTATTTTGTTTTATCCACTGTTATTGGCAGTTCTAAAAAATGCTGTCTATGGTATTGTATATTTTGTATTCTTCTTGTTAGCTTGTTTTCAGGTTTATCTCAACTTTTATTCTTTCCAGCATTTTTATTGTCATTGATTGAAGGTAATTTATTATAGATGACTGTGTTTTAATAGGTGGAGGTTGACAAGAGAGAAATATTTTTATTTGAAACAACAGATCAGTCTTGATGGAGTTTTTTTTTGTTAATTTATTTTTGTTTCTGAACTCCCAGATGGGTCCAGAGTTTGCTTTTTGTTTATTTTTATATTTAATTTTATTTTTTAAAATTTTATTATCTCACTAGAAGGTAGACAATTACAAAGCTGTACATGATTGGGTTTCAATGATACAGTGTTCCAGAACCCATCCCTCTACCAGCAGAGCCTACTTCTAAGTCTTCATTCAGTGATAACTCCTTTAGGCTTAGGGACTATATGGGGTACTAGGATCGAACCTGTGACAATGGCAGAGCAAGATAATCACCTTATCTCTTCAATGTCTCTTGAGTCCTTGCCTAAATTTTAAAATATGGCATTCATCACTTTTTTCTGTATGGCACCAAGATAAACAGTTTTATCATGGGGGTTAAGAGAGTAGGTTTTTTAAGTTAAACTTGATGTATTAACTATGACCTTAAGCAAATTACCTGTTCTGATTTATTCTTCCTTTGCTTCTTATGAATAATGAAGAATACTGTTTTCAGGGTACCTGAGAGGATTAACTGAGATGATATTGAAAAGTGCTTTGCATGAAGCCTGGTTCACAGAAAGAGTGTGCTATGGAAGGAATGATCCTGCCCACCCTAGACAAGTTCTGATTCCTAATGTATTTGGAGAAGAGAGATAATTAGGTTTAAATTAGGTTAGACTTGGTGGGACCTTTATGATGGGATAAGTGCTTTGCAAGAAGAAAAATAATAGTTCTCTTCCTTGATGATTACTACCAAGAATAAGACCAACAAAGACTACACTCCGAGGAAGAGGGGCTTTTCTCCCACTTAAAATCTGTCCACATATTAATCTTGGTGTTCTGAGGGTCCAGAGTTATGAGCAATAAATATACATTGATTAAATTGTGCCTAATGGTAGTGTTCTAGGAATCCTACAGACTAAGTATTTATTTAATATTTCTAGTAATTAGATATATCACTAGAATATAATACTGTGTACTGGTGCTGGACAAAGTATAATTGCCCTGAGTATTTTCTGATTATGGTCTTACTTCTGTTTTCAAATAGGACCTGAGGATAGTTTCATTTTTATTATTATGATTGTTATTTTAAAAGATGCAAGAGGCACTGGACCAGACCGATTACTCACATCTTAAAAAATGTATAGTTAATTGCCAGACAGTTCCTTTACTAAACAGTGTTGTCAACAATACTCAAAATGTAATCTAGAAAGAGCAAATGCTCAAAAGCAACATGCACTTAGAATTGGAATTTGCCGAAACAATAATTTCACTTAAAGTTTGCTTCAGGTAAATTCTAGTTACTCTTAACATTCCATAAATGCTGATGTTAGCACCTGCCTTTGACTTCCAGATTCTCAGTCTACTTTGTAATACTTTGGTGAGTTTTATATACTTGAACTCTCATTCCTCATGCTTCTGTTTATATTAACATCATGTAATAGAATTACATGCAGTTAATTCTAAATTCAGAATTCTAACTCTGAATTCTAAACTCAGAATTCTAAACTCAAAAATTCTGAGTTTGTCTTTGTTTGCAGTATAACCAGTGGATATTCTGGAAAAAACCCTCACTTGTCCCCTCCATTTCTTCTTTCTCTTCTTTATGTTTACTTTTTGTTGAGGCATACATACAGAGCTCCTAATACAAATATTTGATTTTAATTGTTTAAAAGAACACTTATGGGGGCATGAGCAATAGTGTAGTGGATTGAGTTTGCCTTAGTATGAGGCTGACCCAGTTTGATCCTTTGCACCCCATCTGGTCCCCAGTGTCAAGAGTAATCCCCTGAGTAGAGCTAAGAGTAGACCCTCAGGCACCTTCAGATAAATGCCCAAACAAAAACAACAACAAAAACAAGGAACACTTATTTTCCTGTATCTATCTTTAAAAAAAACTGGGTCCCTGGATGAACCCAGAGCCACAGCAGAGCCTGGCAAGCTACCCGTGATGGATTAGATATGCCCAACACAGTAAAAATAATGGACCTCATTCCCAAAGAATGGAGATGTTACTGGCACCAGCTTGAGCAAATCGATGAACAACGGGAAGACAAGTGATACAAGTGATACAAGTGATCTTGAAAAGAAAGGAGCAGATATATGCTTTTTAGAGAACCTCGAATTAATTTACATAAGTTTAAAAAATCATGTCAGGCTGCTATCATTATCTTTCTGAATTGCCATTATGTGTACCAAATGTTTGTCCATATAACAGTGAGATAGTTATTTTTGTATTACGAAGGTCTATTGATATTTGATTCTAATGTGGTTCCTCCATATGAACTGTGAAATAGGATCCATTTCACTTGTTTGCCAAAACTCTTTACTGTTTCAATTTGCTTTCTGTGTCTTATGTATTTCTTATTTTGAGGCCAGTTTTAAGTAAACTGTTAAATCCCCCTGGATATTAAGGCAATAGTATTCTTTTTAGGGAAAGAGTACAAAATATGACTGTGTGGTTTGTGTGTATTTCAAATTCTGTATTTTGGAGTTCAGGGTGTAGCCATAGGTCCTAACCTTCCAACAAAACTTATACAATTCTTGCTAAGTTTCTCTTGCTACTAAAATAGAGAGTATGGGAATTGTTTTAAGTTAGTAGGTTGTGCGAGTGCATCAATAATTAGGATTCATCTACAACTGAGCATTTATTACCTCACACATTTAATCATGGATAGTCACAAAACTAATCGTGCAAGTCTGTATTTAGAGATTTGTAGACAAAAGAAGATTAACGTAAACATAGAAATGTTAAAACCTACTCAACTGTAACCTGCAAAAGAAGATAACAAGAAGGATTCTGTTCTCTGTATGATTTGTGAACAATGCTAAGTAAATAACTTCATCATTAATATATAATAACTGTTGTTTGGCATTCACTTTTCATTTAATTTGATAATTTGCCAGTAAATGAAGTGGTACAGGCTACAAAGTGTTTTACCAACACAATTGCATATTTTCAATCATTGTTAAATGAAGGCAGCTCAAGGCAAAGCTTTAACCCCCACTAGTTTTGTGTAGATAAAGAGAAGGCGCCAACAATCTTTATTGTCTGTCTCGCTTACTGTAGGTGACCTCAATAGTCCACTGATTCTGTTGTTCTGCAATGTCAGGAACAGGAGAGAGCCAGATGCTCAGACTTCATCATATGCATCCAGTGGCCACTTTGATAAGTTGGGCAAGTCGCTGGGTTTGATGATAAATTTGTTAGCACGCTATAGAGTATGAAAGCTGAACACTCCGCAAGTGGCACATGGAGGAAACACTTACCTTGTTTTAAATCTGGCACCGCATTTGCTAGCTAAAGGGCATTCATGTATTGTTAAAATGCATCTTGGACTGGAAATAGTTACTCATTGTATCCCTATGAATAAGTCAAAGGGCAACAACAACAACAAAAAATCTCAGCGATTTGAGCATGACATTAATGGACCCAGGATTGTAGGAAAGCATTTGAAATACTGTTTAATAGTTTGATTATCTAATTCAACAAGAAGAAAGCTTTCTGAGTTGTATTCCACGTTTAGAAGCCATATTAAATCATTGTTCTTTCTGGTCATTTGTATATTAACTGGTAATGACAATGTTTTCTAAAAACAAACTGAAGTTTTTCTGCTAATAGTTAAAATCCAACCGCAATTTTACTGTGTATGAGAATAAATAGGAAATGAAGGTGAGCAATATGTTGACTTTTTGCAGGATTTTACTTTGCATGTGTGCTGTTTTTGTGAGAGATGTGTTATAGGGCCATTTGTGCAGACTATGTATCATGAGGTCTTCTCTTCAGTTTTCCAGATAAGGTAAATGCAAATAGGTCATGGTTCTTAATTCATTGGTTGTCACAGCTGTTTTCAAAAAAACTGGAGCTGGCCATGAACTGCATTAGTCTCATACCAGAGACAGCACCTGAACTGTTCTTATATTTTATATGAAATACTCCAACAGTTGTAAAACTAAATGAATAATATTTTCTTATACTAGAGTAGAAACTGATTTTAAAGCTTCTTATAATTATTTAATTCATTTTTTCCTAAAATAAGCACTCCTGTAAGAGTTACTGTTGGACTTTAGAATTGTGTAAATAAGTACAGCAAAAGATCTTCGCTTCATGGGTGCATTTCTTTAGAAAAATGTCAACTTTCAGTCCATTTTTTGTTTATGAATTTTATGGTATTACTGCTGATATAGCCTTCGCATACCTTGGATCCATGCTCAGAACCCATCACTGCTGGTAGGGACCCTGCGACTATATGTCACAGCGATGAAACTCAGGTCAGTCACATTCAAGGGACCACAACCTGGCCTGCTGTTGACACACACACACTATCAATAAATAACATAATACACACGCAGCACACACATACATATCCCAAAGCCCAAAGGTATCTGGTCTTTGTGCTCTATGCTCTCTGCGGAAAATGAAAACCCCTAGTTCATTTGTTTTTGCTTTTGGGGTCACACCCAGCAATGCTCAGGGGTTAGTCCTGGCTCTGCACTCCAGGAATTACTCCTTGGCAGTGCTCGGGGACTATATGGGATGCTGTGGCATCGCATCAGGCTGGCATGTAATACCGTATGCAAGGTAAACACCCTACCCTCTGACTATCTCCTCCGCCCCTAGTTCATTATTTTCCTTGAGTTTTTAATTATAGAAAGAATAACATCGTATTGCATTTTATTCTTTGCTGTTTCAGTAAAGGTGAGTCAATCCAATGCCTGGGATATGTCTTGAAAGCACTTGCCTTGTGTAGATGAAGCCTAGGTTTAAAATATAGAACTGGATTCTTCATATTATTCGACCTCAACTTACATACATCTCCTGAGTTTTTCTAACCCCCCATTCCCATGTAAGTTTGTTATTGTATTTATTTTGTTCAGCAAATTTATTATTATTATTATTTTCTTTTTCTTTTCTTTTCTTTTTTGCTCTTGGGTCATGTCAGAAGTAACGCCTGTGGTTTACTACTGACTCTTCTCTCAGGAATTACTCATGTAGCTTTCTTAGGGACCATCTGGGATGCCTACTGATCTCTGGTTGGCTGCATGTGAGGTAAAACACCCTCACCACTGTACTATCACCTAGCCCTATTTCACTTATTTTTTTTCTGGTTTATTTTCCCATTTTCTGCATTCTCTACAAACATGCGGGCTGATGGAAAATAAACGGCGTGATGTTGGTTACCCTAAGTATCATACTCAGCATTTGCTTAACCTAATCAAATCTCACAAAGCTTCTTGGATTTTGCCTTGACACCCACATCTTTGAGATTGCACACCTGTGTTTATATTTTTAGGCACCATTTCCCATGGGAAATGGAGACTATGTTACTGTGTGTTCATACTGTTGTTGTGGGGAAAAAAAAGATAAAGCACACATGAAATATTTATGACTGCATCTTCCGTACTTGCTTTAAATCAGTTTTCTCTCCTCACTTGGAATATTTCATATAGTATATATTCACAAATATATTCTGAATAACAGGGGTAGTAAAATATACACGGAATTTTATGTCTTATTAATTAATAATACTTTATAGTAATTGATAAAGATTTTTTTTTTGTTTTTGGGTCACACCCAGCTCAGGGAGGTTAGTCCTGGTTCTGCACCAGGAATCACCTGATGCTCTGGGACCATATATGGATGCCGGGATTGAACCTGGCTGGCATGAGCCGTGGCCAGTGTGTGCTATGCAATGCTCCTCATCCGCTAAGCTATCGCTTGGGTCTCGATAAAAGATGTTTTAACATGCGCTCTTCACTTCATAAGATGTCCAATAACCAATAAGTATTCAAGATCTTTGTACACTCAATGACCTGCTTAATATTTTAAACTAACACTATATATTAGTCTATATTGACTTTTGGGCTTATATTATAAATCTGTATATATATATGTTACATTGTTCATTTGAAAAGTCCAGTCTCTTACTTAACATATAGCCATTGCACTGTTTAGCCATATACCTTATATACACATTTCTTTTCCTTTGGCTAATCTTATCTTGATCTTGTAGCCCATGCTCTATAACAATTATGTTTTTTCTAAATTTCTACCTGGGCTGATGTACACAATTCTGATGCATTAGCTAACTTTAGGCAAATTAACTTTTTGTATATGTACAAAATCAGTTGATT
This sequence comes from Cryptotis parvus, assembly GCA_021461705.1. Lineage (NCBI taxonomy): Eukaryota > Metazoa > Chordata > Mammalia > Eulipotyphla > Soricidae > Cryptotis > Cryptotis parvus. The sequence continues at coordinate 98,659 of JAJIBD010025244.1, forward strand.
GTTTTTCTTAATGGTATGTTGAAGGTGTTTATTTTCTAAGTGATATAACTACATATATGCAAGATATGTGGCTATATACACATATCTGCAGATATACCTATGCCATATCTGCAGATATGTGTATATATATAACTTGGCAACTTAAAAATAGAGAATATATAGAACTAGTTTTTGAAAATAAACTGTAAATTTATATTATATGTATTATTTATATTTGTACTCCAAGATTACCTGTGTACTATTGGTTGCATTTTGTTTGATGTAGCTTTCTGTTCTAGCCTGAAACAAAGGCCTGTGGAAGATGGTTTATTTGGAAGGCAATCCCACGGAGATCACTGGCATTAAGTATTGTAAAATGCATTGCTTTTCTGAAATTGATTTTTTAGTATTTGCTGCATATATATAGAACTACAATTGATTTTTTAAAACTGTATCTTTCAGGCCTGTTACATTTGCTTAGTAGCTTCTTTTAGAATGCTTAATATACAGAACAATCATGAGCCACTTATGATGCCTGATCAATGATGGACACATATGCTACTGTGTCCACAAGATATATATGATCTAGATATGCCATAGCATATATGATCTAGGTTTATATGTCGTATGTTTGCACAATAAAATTCTTGCCTTATACATAGCCACTACATAACGTTATCATTTCATACCTTATTGTCAAGCAACATAACTGTATGCAATTACGCAATACCTAAACAACATCAATACTATATATAGTATCCTGAATAATGTTTTTATTCCTTTTATTTATTTCGGACAAAACCATTCTACCAGTTCCTTTCTGAATTCTATCTTATTACTTTATCCTTTTTCACCCTACTAGACTTCTAGTAAAATGTAGTTAAAGCAGTCTTGACCTTTAATTACAATCTTGAAAGGAAAAAATGCAATATATTATGCTTGCTTGTTTAGGGCTGGCTGGCAGTGCTCAGGATTTCTTCTTGGTTCTGTGCTCAGGAATCATGTCTCAGGACCAAATGATGTGCCAGAATTCAAGCTATATCATCTGTTTGCAAGGCCTTCCTGCTGACTGTATCTTCTGACCCTGAATTTCAGTCATTATATTCTAGTCAATATACTGTCAATTTCTCCTTACTCCTGTTGAATAGAGTATGTAATCTTTTTCTAAGTTTTTTAACATGAAAATTTTTCTCTCTGATTTCTTTTAAATGTGAAGACAGCTTTCAAAGTAGTTATATTATTTACAGCCCTATGATGTAGTTTATTTTATGTTTGTTGTTATAGTCAGTTTGTTAACATTTTGTTTTTATTCATGTAGATATTAGTTATCTATAATTATTTTTATTTTATTTTTTTCCAAAATTATTTTTTTTTTAAATTTTTTATTTTTACAATTACAAAGATATACAATTAAAAAGTTCATATTTGGGTTTTGGTCAAACAGTGTTCCAGCACCCATCCCGCCACCAGTGCCCATCTCCCACCACCAACGTCCCCGGTTCCCTCCTCCCCCCCAGCCCTCCTCCATGGCAGGTTCTTATTTCTTTCCATTTCTCTCTCTCTTTCTTCCTTCCCTCCAGACTATGGATTACAGAACATACATTAAAGGGTTGTCATGTGTATCTTTTGCCTCTATTTAATGCTCAGTTCTAGGTTGGCATTAGTACCCTCAACAATTGTTAGCACACTGTTCCATTTTCTGTCTTACCTAGCCTCTGACTCCCACACGTTTGTGATAATTTCCACCTTGACAAGACCTCCTGATATATGTTTCACTTGACCTTGGATATTGGTATCATAATATGTACACTATATATTTATGTTATGCAGATAAATGCAGTCATTCTGTAACTGTCTCTCTCCTTCTACAATTTCGCTCAACATAATCTTCTCCATGTCCATCCATTTATAGGCAAATTTTATAACTTCATTTTTTCCTAACAGCTGCATAGTATTCCATTGTGTAGATGTACCAAAGCTTTTTTATCCAGTCATCGATTTGGGCACCTGGTTGCTTCCAGATTCTGGCTATTGTGAATAATGCTGCTATGAACATAAAAGTAGGGATGGTGTTTCCGCAGCGTATTTTTGGCTTCCCAAAAAGATTCCCAGGAGTGGTATGCATGGGTCAAATGGGAGTTCAATTTCTAGTCTTTGGAGGAAAGTCCATATTGTTTTTTCCAGAAAGGCTGTACCAGCCGGGCATTCCCACCAACAATGGATGAGTGTCCCCTTTTCCCACACCCACGCCCAGCACTTGTTGTTCTTGTTCTTGAATATGTGCCAGTCTCTGTGGTGTAAAGTGGTATCTCATTGTTGTTTTGATTTGCATCTCTCTGATGATTAGTGATGATGATCATTTTTTTTCATATGTTTTTTGGCCATTCGAATTTCTTCCTTGCTGAAGTTTCTGTTCATTTCTTTCCCCCATTTTTTATTTGGGTTGTTTGTTTTTCTTGTAAAGTTCTACCAAAGTGCCT
>JAJIBD010025245.1:0-55759 GCA_021461705.1 Cryptotis parvus
ATTCTCTGATTACTTTTTTTAAAAAATTTATTTTTACAATTACAATGATATACAATTAAAAAGTTCATATTTGGGTTTTGGTCATACAGTGTTCCAGCATCCATCCCGCCACCAGTGCCCATCTCCCACCACCAATGTCCCCGGTTCCCTCCCCTCCCCCAGCCCTGCTCCATGGCAGGTTCTTTATTTCTTTCCCTTTCTCTCTCTTTCTCTTTTCCTTCCCCTCCAGACTATGGATTACAGAACATACATTAAAGGGTTGTCATGTGTATCTTTTTGCCTCTATTTAATGCTCAGTTCTAGGTTGGCATTAGTACCCTCGACAATTGTTAGCACACTGTTCCATTTTCTGTCTTACCTAGCCTCTGACTCCCACACGTTTGTGATAATTTCCACCTGTGACAAGACCTCCTGATATATGTTTCACTTGACCTTGGATATTGGTATCTTAATATGTATGTGCATATATATTTATGTTATGCAGATAAATGCAGTCATTCTGTGTCTGTCTCTCTCCTTCTGGCTAATTTCGCTCAACATAATCTTCTCCATGTCCATCCATTTATAGGCAAATTTTATAACTTCATTTTTCCTAATAGCTGCATAGTATTCCATTGTGTAGATGTACCAAAGCTTCTTTATCCAGTCATCGATTTTCGGGCACTCTGGTTGCTTCCAGATTCTGGCTATTGTGAATAATGCTGCTATGAACATAAAAGTAGGGATGGTGTTTCCCTTGCGTATTTTTGGTTTCCCAGAGTAGATTCCCAGGAGTGGTATGGCTGGGTCAAATGGGAGTTCAATTTCTAGTCTTTGGAGGAATGTCCATATTGTTTTCCAGAAAGGCTGTACCAGCCGGCATTCCCACCAACAATGGATGAGTGTCCCCTTTTCCCCACATCCACTCCAGCACTTGTTGTTCTTGCTCTTTTGAATATGTGCCAGTCTCTGTGGTGTAAAGTGGTATCTCATTGTTGTTTTGATTTGCATCTGATTACTTTTTTAAAATTTAACATTTTTTTCCTTCCCTTACATTCTTCTCAATCTTATGTTCTCATCATTATTTGCATCACAAATTTACTAAAGTTCAAATTTCTATGGGTACAAAGTAGTAGTTAGCAGAGTTTTGTAGAAAAACATGGTAAGAAGTTTTGGGATTTGCATTTAAAACTAATATCCAGAAGATATATAAATCAGAAGTTAAAGGAAAATCATATGTACACAAGTATTATTTTAAAATATCTTTCATGCATTACTGATTATTAAGCAATATTTTAATGAGTTTATAAAATATAATGTAGAATCTGAACTATAGCTACATTCAGAGCTTCACAGGGTTTTGCTTGTTTTTCTTGAAACACAAGAAATCTAAGTAATGAGGGTTTTAAGCAAACTTTCTGACTTTCACCTATTTAGGTTAAAAATTGGAAAATATGCAAAGGGAAATTCATATAAGTCCACTGGGGAATATAATCTTATGGACAATATTAGATGTCTGTTGAAAGAAGTATTAACATCCTGCCCTCCCTTCTGTCATAGGAGAGCTTAAACAGCTCAATATTTTGGGGGTACATCCAACTTCATTCTCAGTAAGCATTCTGCTCTCTTTAAAGCAGTCTTTGGATCCCCACTTGTGCATGGTGTTTCAAAGAGTAAGAGTTCTGGATTCTTTTATTTATTCATTTTTTTGGCATATAGTTACTCAGTTTTTCAATCACCAGTTATTGAAGAGACTGTACTTGCCCCCTTCATAGTTCTCTTTCCTTTATCAAATACCAAATGATCACATATTTGTGGGTCTGTGTCAGGATATCCAACTCTATTGCATTGGTCTTCAAGTCTGTCTTTATTTCACTATCATGCTGTTTTAATTACTGCTGCTTTGTAGTATAGTTTGAAGTTGGTAAAGGAAATATCTTTTATTTTATTTTTCCCAGCACTTGTCTTCCTAAGAGTGAAGAGTCAAATGCTATTTGTACTTTTGTAGGGACTTTCCACAGGACCTTGAGATATTTGTTCCATCTGAGGATGACTTAGAGCAAATCTAGTCTAGTGAAGCCATGAACTTTGTGGGCACCAATTTAAGGTGTTTTAATGAACAGGGAGTGTGCTAAAATCATATATTGAATGAATAAAATCTTCCTCACTCCAGGGATTAATTTCATAGCTTTCACTGTGTTTTCAGAAAAGCCTATAATCCTCAAAGTTCGAAATCATGAGTCTGGCAGAGTTAGCATCCACGTTGATTTACCAATCCCTACATTTTATGTTTATGCTTTTTAGCAATTGTATGGCAACAGGAGTTTTTCTTTGCTCTGTTTCTGTTTCAGCTGGCAAATTTTGGACAAACTCACCACCTTCCTAGTCCGTGCTCCTTATTTTGTAAATAAAAATTATAATGACAACATCCCTATTAAGGAGTCTGGTAATGATGTAAAATATTTATTGTCTGTGAAAACTGACCATGAGCTTGTAAACTGTGGGCAGCAACATCTGAATCATCTTGGCAGTCTGTAATCCCCATTTAGAAATGAGAAAAACTGAGACTCAAAGGTTAGTTAACTGGGACCTATGGCTTCTAACTGCCAAGCCACAGGCCTTTTGCAGGCAGCCTTCAGATTTCCCTGTTTATTTAATTTGCTTCTGTTTCCTGAGGAACTGGTATTGCTCACTTCATTAAAGACGGCGGAGAAAGGATTCTGGCACACAAACACTCTTTAACATGTGTTTTTTTGTCCTTATCTTATTGACTCAACCTGCAGATATCTCTGCCAGAAATGTCCAATCGCTCCTTTGTCTTGAGAAGATTTTATATTGATCTTAATCTAATTAGCTAGTCTGAACTATGGTTTGTGTCAGGATCCCTGTCTTGATCTAATTAGCTACTGTAGTTGCAGCAGCGTGGATCTGAAATCATAATTGCTGGTGTGTCAGGTCTTTGTGCTAGATGGAGACATTTCTAAACATTGCAGACCAATGACGGCTTAAACTATGGCTGCTAAATTGGCTCCAAATTCTTCCAGAAATGTCACAGGATTTAAGGCCAGAAATAGCCATAAGTTTAACCTTGGCCTCTTACTTTCTAACTGTGTAAACTTAGGCAAACTGACTAATCCTTTAAAGACTCGTTTTCCTTATCTGAAATATAGCCATAACTCAGGCTTAAGTGAAAAGTGCTAGCTCAGTAGCTATGTACAGATTGAGTTGAGGTTAGTACCTGGAGCTTGATAGGTTAAATCTTCTGATTCCCTTTCCCACTTTGCACAGTCTCTTGCAAGTTTGGCTACAAAATAGATTTTCTCTGCTTTGTATAATTTCCCACTATGATAGGTTTTTACTTTTGCATTTTCCTTCCTACTTGCTTTCTTTTTCTATATTCCAGTCCCACTCTCCTTCTCACTTTCTCGTCATTATCTATTGCCTTTGGTGGATTAACTACATGTAGTCAGAAAAAAAAACAATAGAGACAAGGCTGGAGTGATAGCACAGCAGGGAGGGTGTGTGCCTTGCAGGCTGCTGACCCAGGTTCGATCCTGGCATCCCATATGGTCCCGGAGCTCTGCCAGGGAGTAATTCCTAAGTGAAGAGCCAAGAGTAACCCTGTGCATCACTAGGTGTGACCCAAAAAGAAAAAAACAAAAGGGACCTATATGTACTATTGTGTATGAGGAAGGTTGATCTTGGAAATGCACCAATCTGAGCAAAGGGAAAGCAAAACCAGGGAATTGTGTAGAATCTGAAATTTAAAGTGGTAGAAAATAAACACACACCTAGTTGAGCAGATGAATCAGTAGAGCAGGCCTGAGCGAGACCTGCAAGGACTTGCAAGGTCAAAGCTCAACTAGGATATCCTCAATTCTTCCCAGGGGCATATTCTCTCTGCATGGAAAGTTAGTGACTGGGACTTATTGGGTTGAGCTCTAATTCCTTATTTGTTTTGTACATAATCAGTATTTTTTTTCTTTTTCCTATCCTACTTTTAGGGTTTTGGATCCCAAAGTCTTATAGTTAAACAAAAGTTAGTGATGCTTTTTGAAATTCAGATTAGTCTACCGGCAATTTGCATTAACAGAAATAGAGAAGGCTTTCTGTCGTCCCTCCTTCCCTCCTTCCCTCCTTCCTTCCTTCTTTCTCTCCTTCCTTTCTTCCCTCCTTCTTTCCCTCCTTCCTTCCTTCCTTCCTTTCTTCCCTCCTTCCTTCCCTCCTTCCTTCCTTCCTTCCCTTCCTTCCTTCCTTCCTTCCTTCCTTCCTTCCTTCCTTCCTTCCTTCCTTCCTTCCTTCCTTCCTTCCTTCCTTCCTTCCTTCCTTCCTTCCTTCCTTCCTTCCTTCCCCTTCCTTCCTTTTATTATCAGATCTCGAAAGTATCAGGCTGGCATTCATTGTCTATCTTAAAGCATTATTTGTCACCTGTGGTCTACTTTTTCACGGATTTCTGATGATTGTACATGTGTGTCATAAAACTGTAGGTTTAAATTTAGCAAGTTCTGTAACAGACATCACAGCTATTCCCTCATCATAGAAGTTCTTCACTGATAAAACTGAATAATCTATGGATTTTGAATTCAGTACTGATATTTTTGAAGAAGCATAAATGTTATTGCTTAAAATAATAATTAGGGCAAGCAAGCAGAATTGTTCCAGTAGCTGCCACACCAGCAGAGCCTCACAACAAGCCAGATGACCCCCGACTCCATGGGGGCCGCCATTTTCCACATCTGGACTTCCCTCTTATCACAACTCCACCCAGCAGACCAGACTATCACAGCCCAGGCTCACGCGGCCACTAGCAGCCACGGGGTTCATCAATAAATGCTTTATTTAGAGGTTACTAACAGAGTATGCCACCTACACGGCAAGCCTGGCAAGCTGCTCGTGTTGTATTTGATATGCCAAATACCAGTAACATTTATGTTAGGTCATTCCCATGACCTAATATAATGGTTTGAGGCTCTTTATGTTCCTTGAGCAAGCAGATGCCTTTGGGTTCTTTCTACTAGCATGAGACAAGACATATGGAGATATTACTGGTGCCCGCTCTAGCAAATAGATGATGAACGGGAAGATAGTGATAGTGATAGTGATAGGGCAAGCAAGTAAAATCAGTTTTCTTTGATCATTCTCATCCCTTACCCACAGATCTTTGGTGCATCTTTGTTATAGTTTGGTGTATCTTTGTTATCGTTTGGTATTGTTGGATTCATTTGATACAGTCAATTGATAACACCATAAAGATCTATAAGCTGACCTTTTAAAAAGCAGTTATCTTCTTGTGCCACTTAGATTTTAAATCATCAGGTCTAAAAAGGAAAAGCTAACAAAAGATAAACAATTAGAAATACAGATATTTCAAGAGTCAGATCTGTCTTACTTTCAGTAATTTGGCCTATTCTGTTCTCCCACATGTGGTCTATATTTAGTAAACACTGTCATGCATTGATTATCAGTGGAGCCATGTTCAAACAAATGTTTGATTAGGAGATTTTTTCTTTGGATAAAGGACATAAAATATAATTGAACAAATATGATATATTTTTATATATACCAGACAGAGCCTGGCAAGCTCTTCGATGCATGTTCAATATGCCAAAACCAGTAATATTGATTTTCCTGACCCTGAAAGAGACCTTAATACCGTAGCAGTAAGAAAGGCAAATAAGCATTGCCTGATAAAATCTCTCGGCCAACCCAGGCTACCAAAGCGAAGAAGGAATAAAATGACTGTCTGTATTTTTAATGCACTACCCTGGCATCGGAAGCATATATTGAGGATCTGATGGTGCAAGTGCAAAAGATCAAGTACGACATCATTGGTCTGACTGAGATGAGGAGGCGTCAGTCACATCATGCTGTATTTGACACCGGGAGAAGAATTGTTCCTTGGAACATGCAACCAAAGAGGCGTCTGTGGAGTTGGTGTGCTTGTCAACATGAACATGGCTGTCAACATTGATTCATTTGAATGCCTAACAGACAGGATAGGACGATTACACTTGAAGAGATGTGGCCCACTGCCAGCAATTTCTATCTTCGTTGTCTACACACCAACATCCACATACAAAGAAGATGAAATCGAGAAATTCTACATGGAACTGAAGGAGTTCTATAAAAAAAGATCACACCTTCTACAAGATCATAGTTGGTGATTTTAATGCCAAGATAGGACCGAGAAGATCGGACGAAAAACTCCACATCGGGACCCATGGCCTAGAATGGAACGAACAGGGTGAAAGACTCTCTGAGTTCATCATGTCCACCAAGACCATTCATGGGAACTCACAGTTCCAGAAGGCTGAAGCGAAACGTTGGACATGGGAATCTTCTGGCGGACAGTTCCACAATAAAATTGAACACATCATCTTCAATTGACGTTTTTGACTGACCGATGTTGCTGTTGTCCCCAAATTCCAAACAGGATCGGACCACTGTCTCCCTTCGTGCAAAATTCTACTTCACGCAATGGGGGAGAAAAGGCTGCAAAGTTTAAGAAGAGAACTCCCAGAACAACCACCAACTGGGAACTCTTTGGCACCATTGCAGCAACATGGGAAGATACCATCATTGAAGACATCGATGAAGAATACAACAGACTATTTCAGCACCTCTATGATTGTGCGAAGAATGCCAAGAGAGAGAAAGACACAAAAGGATGCCTGTCTTCAGACACTCTCAAGCTCATTTGCCAACATGCAAGGTGCAAGCCTCAAGCAACCAAATGCTAATGTCCAAGCTTGCAAAACGGTGCAGATAAGTGATAAAGGAAGACCTCAAAGACAGAAGAGCAGAAATACTAGAAGATGCAGCAGAAGCCGGGAAAAGCATTCTCACTGCCCACCTGTACTTCGCCAACTGTAAGAATAAGATGACTTCCCTCCTATGCCCTGATGGATCTATCACATCTTCCAGAAAGGCAATGGAGAAGATTATCCATAACTTCTACTCAGATCTCTTTGATAACAAGGTCCACCTGCCCACATACCAAATTCGACAGGATGGATATGTCATTCCCAACGTTCTCCCTTCTGAAATCTGACATGCCATTTCATCGGTAAAGAAGGGAACAGCACCAGGCCCAGACAAAGTCAGATCCGAACACCTGAAGAATCTGCCGTCAGTACTCATCAATACACTAGCTCGGCTCTTCACACGCTACCTGTCCGAATGCAAGGTGCCCTCCCAATGGAAAACCAGCAGGGCAGTTCTACTGTGCAAGAAGGGAGACATTCATGACATCGGCAACGATCGCCCCATCTGCTTGTTGTCCGTTATCTACAAGCTGTTCACTCGAGTCATCCTGAACAGGATTGGCAAAACACTAAATGAAGGACAACCATGCGAGCAAGCTGGCTTCCGGAAAGGATTCAGCACAATCGACCATATCCACATGGTGACCAAGCTCATTGAGGTTTGTAGGGAGTACAAAATGCCACTCTCTCTCAAGTTCACTGATTTAAAGAAAGCCTTTTATTCTGTGGAGACTGAAGTGGTCATCGAAGCCCCTAGCCGAACAGGGCGTTCAAACCCAATACATCAAGATCCTTCGTGAGCTGTATCACGGATTCACCACCAGGATCTCACCATTCTACCAGGAAATGATCATTGATGTCAAAAGAGGGGTTTGGCAGGGTGATGCCATTTCACCAAAACTCTTCAGTGCCACCCTCGAGAACATTATGCGACAATTAGAATGGGAAGGAATGGGAGTGAAGATATATGGTCGGCAACTACACAACCTCCGCTTCCCTGATGACGTCGTTCTTATAACACCAAACATTACTGGAGCAGCACAAATGCTGGCTGATTTTGACTGAGAATGTGGAAAGACAGGTCTATAGCTGAATCTAAAAGAAAACTATGTTTATGAAAAATTGACTAGTTCCAGAGGCCAATTCACTCAATGGAACAGACATCTCTGAATGCAGCAGTTATGTGTACCTAGGTTGAGAAGTCAACATGATCACTGTAATCACTGTCGTCCCGTTCATCATCTATTTGCTCGAGCGGGCGCCAGTAACATCTCTATAAGTCCTGTCTCATGCTAGTAGAGCCCAAGGGCATCTTGCTTGCTCCAGGAACTTAAAGAGCCTCAATCCATTCCATCAGATCATGGGAATGAGGTCTATAATTGTTGCTGGTATTTGGCATATCAAATACAACACGGGTAGTTTGCCAGGCTCTACTGTGTGGGTAGCATACCTTTTGTAGTCATCTCTATATCCAGCATTTATTGAAGCGGCCGCACGGGCTGGGCTGTGATAGGCTGATCTGCTTGGTGGAGGAAGTCCGGATGTGGAAAACAGAGGCTCTTTTGGAGTGGGGGGGGGTCGTCTGGCTTGTTGCAATGCTCTGCTGGGGTGGCAGGCGAGGGCTAGAACCTGCCATCCCTCCCTGGGCGCCCTGTGAGCGGCTGGGCAAAGGGAGAGCAAGTAGCAGCTCTGCCCCATTTTTGTCAGTCAACATGATGAACGACCTAAGACCTGAGCTGCGCAGGAGGAAGAGAGTGGAATGGAATGCCTTCAAAGGCATCGAAGAAATAGCTAAAAGGACAAAGAATCTCCAGCTCCAGTCACATCTCTTTGACTCCACTGTTCTCCCTGCATTAATATTCGCCTCAGAGACCTGTGCCTTACAAAAGAAAGATGAGAATGCTATCGGGTCTCCCAGAGAGGAATCGAAAGAGCTATGCTTGGAATATCATGCCTCACTCAAGTGAGAGAAGGAATCCAGAGCTCTGACCTCCATCGCTATTCCAGAATCGGGGACGCTATCTGCTTTGCCAAGGCATCAAAAATCAGATTGGCTGGACATGTAATGCGATTTGGAGATGACCGCTGGACTAGAGCCGCCGTTACAGACTAGATCCCACAGGATATCAAAGGATCACGTGGCTGCCCACCTACAAGATGGTCAGACTTCCTTGTTAAGACTCTGAAGGAACGGTTTTAGGCTCTTCATATTCCTGAATCAACCAGATCCCATTGTGCTACATTGGCACATGATAGGGTCAAATTGAAATGTTACTGGCACCCGCTTGATCAAATCGATGAATAACGGGATTCAAGTTATCAAGTGATCAAGTGATGATATATTTTTAAATGTCTTAACAAGGCAATGTTAGTAGGGAGTAAAAATTGGGGAGGGAACAATACACTTGCCTTCAACTATCTCTATGCATTGGAGAACCACCCTCTTAATTAGTCCTTTTTGTGTCAATATTGTTTTCAGGCAATGGCAAACATATTAGCATATTGGAATCCATTTTCTATAAAATTATTCAGGATATTAGATCAAGATGGTACATATGGGCAGACTCCTTCCCACTTAAAGTCTGAGATGACAAAAATATGGTATTTTAAACACAGAATATTTGTGTAGAAAAGGAGAAAGATGATACATTTTACATTGGCTATGTTTGAGGAAAAATACAAACCAAGAAGAGTGTGGGCTTCCAGAGAAATAACTTGTATCACTTGTCTTCCTGTTCTTCATTGATTTGCTCGGGCTGGCACCAGTAACATTTTCATACGTCCTGTCACATGCTAGTGTAGCCCAAGGGCATCCACTTGCTCCAGGAACATGAAGAGCCTCAAACCATTCCTTCAGGTTATGTGCATGAGGTCCATAATTGTTACTGGTTTTTGACATATCAGATATGACAAAGGTAGCTTGCCAGGCTCTGCTCTGCAGGTGGTATACTCTTGTAGTAACCTCTCGTCTCGTTCATTTATTGAAGCCGTCTTCTACCGGCTTTCCCTGTGCCCAGCTGATCATGAGGCACCCAGGAGGGAAGGCAGGTTCTAGCCCTGGCCCACATCCCAGCAGAACCTTGCAAAAGCCACAGGAACCCCCACACCATGAGGGCTGCCATTTTCAACATCCGATTCCACAGCTCGTCAGAAAAAGAGCTGATCTTTCCCCCGCCTTATGTGGCCACAAATAAAAATAAAATATTTTATTTTAAGAATAGGGAAATAAAAATAAAATGTTTTAAATTCATCTTATAATTTTTTTGCTTTTTTTTTTTTGCTTTTGTGGGGTCACGCCAGCAAATGCTCAGTGGTTACTCCTGGTGGTACTCGGGGGACCATATGGGATGCTGGGAATTGAACCCAGGTCGACTTTGTGCAAGGCAAACACCTACCCACTGGATTATCTCTCTGGCCTGACATCTTATAAATTTTGTACTTTTCCATAAAATTGATAGAATTCCATTTAAATTCAAGAATGCTAAAAATGCAATCATTTATTTAAATTGCTTCTTAAATGTTAGATTAAAACAAATGTGACTACTTTGAGTATAAAAGAGAGAAAAATATGGAGGAGCATAGCGAACCCGGGACCAGAGACATGGCTTTGGTTAAATCCCGAATACTGTATGATCTGCTTGCATTTCCAGATATAGCCCTGTAAGCCCTTTGAGCACAACCAAATGTGGTCAGAAAAGCTCCTGGCACTGTTAGGGTGGCCTGAGTAATTGCTTTCACTGAAGGAACTGTGCAGTACCATATCTTTTGCGTTTAAATACTGTTCCACTTTACCAAGTCATTCCCTCTTACACTCAACAAACAATACCGATCCTTGGCAGGTAAACATATACACTATCAGAATATAGTCACAAGATACTGGGGTGCTAGTACATTACTTTATCAAGTGTGTTTCTTCTTTTCTAAATTCCTGACTTGGTGCCTCATGGAAGGGGCTGAAGTACTAGTTCAGTGGGTAGGATAATTTCTTTTCCTTTGGATGATTCAGATTAGATCTCTTGTATGATATATAGCCTCCCTGAGCCCTGATAGATGTGATCAGCCCCAAACACAGCTGGGTGTTGTTGGGGCTGTTTGGGATTCTCCAACAGTATCAGGGTCCATCAGTTCCCTGACCACATTTGGGGCTGATGTCCATCTTATCAGGCCTATGATCAAAAAGCCAAGAGCCCAGTTTAGAAAATCCAAGCTTTACTCTTTCCAATTCCAATCCACACCAACTGCCAAACACACTCCAATGCCACACACACTACCCAACCCAACCCCCCAACTGCAAGAAATATGTCTTGTTTAGATACTGGAGGCAGGGTGTGACCAAATGTAAAACAATGAGACTTATTGGTACAAAACCCCTGGGGATCACACCCCTGTTTACTGAACTTATTGAGATGCTAATACAAATTATTGCTCTTCTCTCTTTTTGTGCCCTAGGAGCTATCATTTCCATCCCTCTCTAAGGTTGGAACTATCATTTCCATCCCATCTCCCTCTAAGGACAGTTTTGCTATGCTCCAAGGCAAGTCTTAAGTGCTCTGTGCAAGACAATTCACGGCCTATCTAAGCACAGAATAGCTTTGCAGATATTTTGCTCCAAATTCAGAACAGGGATCACACTAAAAGTTATCCTATTTTGAAGTCCGGGGTGAGTTCTTTCCCTGGTACCATCCAGTCCCTTGTGAGTACACTAGTGAGGAATTAGATTTGATTGAAATGATACTGAAGCCTATAGTTGGAAAATATGACTGAAACCCAAGAGTAAATAATCTACAGTTAAATTATTCTATTATCTTTTTTTTTTGTTTATTCAAGAACAGATCTCAGCATAAATATATGCAAAAAGCTTGTAGAAAGGAGAAAAACACAATCTCTCATTAGCAATACAAAACCCAGGGCTATTGAGTAAGTAAGAAATCTAACAACAGGGCTAGCAAGTATATCAAGTAATCCAACAGGGGGTGACACAATTTTTTTTTAAAGTGGATGTCAGTGCTCCACTATATTTGGAATTAATTAAAAGGCCAGGAACACTGCACATTTACTCAAAGCTGTCCTAGGCATCATCTTTAGTGCAATATTCTTAGGGCTAACTTTGTGATGGTTTTCCTTAAAGTTCAACTAAGACTATAAAGATCTACTCATTTATGTGCTCTTAACGTTGTGGGCAATGACAGAACACATGATGATTGCTATGTATACCTATATGTGTGCAAGTAACTCATAGTTATTATGTTTGGATATTTATGTTTTGTGACTTTTTAACAAGGCACAATTAACTAAGGATGTTTTTGACAGAATACATTCTTGTCCTTAAAAGCCAAAACATACTGATAAAAAAGCTTTGGTACATCTACACTGGAATACTATGAGCTATTAGGAAAATGAAGAAATTTGCAAAGATATGGAGATTATGTTGAGCGAATTACCAGAAAGAAATACTCCTGCACAATATAATAAATACCAATATCAGTGAACATATATCAGAGGTCCTGTCAAAGGTGGATATCAAACGTGGGTTCAAGGCTAGGTAGACAGAATGGAACATGTGCTAACAATTGTTGAGGGTAAATGCCAACCTAGAACTGAGCATTAAATAGAGGCAAAGATACACTGACAACCCTTTAATATATGTTCGTAATCCATAGTCTGAGGGGAAGGAAAGAAAAAGAGAAATGGAAAGAAATAAAGAACCCCATGGAGCAGGCTGGGGAGTGGGGAGGAACCGACGTTGGTGGTGGGAGATGGGCACTGGTGGCGGGGGGGCTGCAACCTGTTTGACCAAAACCCAAATGACTTTTAATTGTATATCTTTGTAATTTTAAAAATAAAAAATTTTAAAAATAATAAAATAAAATAAAAAAATAGCATGTATGAAATCTTTTTAACATAAGTTTTCTGTGTTTAATCTTTGGGTATGTATATGAGTAAGTTTCAGGAATGGCAGTTATTGACTACCATTGAAGTTGTTTAACTAAGTTTGAGGAATGGTAGTAATTAACTACCATTGAGATTGTTTGACTAAGTTTGAGGAATGATAGTAATCAAGAAACAGTGGAGGTGGGACTTTGGGTATAATATGAAATTTGAATTCAGTAGCTTAGAAGGAAACCCAATACAGACCCCTTATAAAGGAAGGGTGAAACTAATTAAAACCTAGTTCATGAGACTTTCCTTTAATCAAATGATCTTACACGGCTCTGAAGTCTAGGTGTCTCTGAAGCTTTCTACACAAGGTGCTGCTGGTTGATTATCATTTGCATTTGTTCAGCAGGTGCATTGGGATTGGGAATGTATTGGCTAGAAGCAAACCCTTTGTGGTTGAGGTAGATTGGTTTGCTCTCTTAACTGAATGTCAAGAAACTTCAGATATTTCAGTTTCAATTTAGCCCCAAATCATCTCATACATCTTCAAGGTTCAAACAACCTGTTGGAAGTCACATATTCCTTTAACCTATCTGTCTTATTGTTCTGTGTACCTAGGGTGCTACTATGCTCTCTGTGAGCTTTGCCTTACCCTAGCTTCTGCCTCTCTCTGCCTCTGCTCTCTCTCTCCTTTTGTCTCTCTCTCTCTCTTTCTCTTTCTCTCAGTGCCCTTTTCAACCAGTATTGACACTATAGTTATTGCCTTTGCTAACCTTCATCTTTTATTGTCTAGCACTATGAACCAGACCATGGCTCTTCCCAGACACTTTGAAGTTCATCTATTTCCCTAGTCTTCTCCTTGCTCCTGAAATAATTCTCTAAACTAATCTTTCTAAAGGCAAATGGGACTTAAAATCAGGCAGTGGGTCCCTATTGCCCTCAAATCAAGACTGACTTGGTTTTAACTCCTGCCCATCTCAGCCTGTATAAAAATTGAGTGAGTTTTAAATTGTATTTTGCAAACACACACACAATTTTGTAACATGTGCCTTAGTCATATTTTCATTTTTATCTGGACTTTCCTACCCACCCAAATATGTCTGCATTTATAAATTCTATTTGCCTCCTTAAAGATTCAAATTAGTTTTTATCCATCCACCCTCAGAAGACTTCATTAAGCCCAGATGGGAATAGACTCCATTATCCAAGTATTCATAGAGTCTTGTTATTACTGCACAATTGATATTGGAAAATAGAATTACTTTAATGTTTGTATATGGTGGTGCATTGTGTACTCCATATGAGGCTTGATTTCAGATATTTTGCCAATTACAGAGCATACCATATTGTCTAAAAGATAGATCCTTTATTTAGTTGGATCATGGTGTATTTTCAAAACAAACCTATATGGAAACATTGTGCTATGCAATGCTTGAGGTTATAAAGCAAAGTAGAAGTTCTTGTACAAATTGTATTACGTGTTCTTCACACAATGCCATGTCAAACAGAATTATCTGTTTCCTGAGAATGTTGGAACAAACCTGGATGTTTTAGAACCAAGCACTGTCAGAGTCCAGGCATAGTTATTAAGATTTGTATTTCCCTAATTTTTTTTTTTTTTGCTTTTTGGGTCACACCCTGCAATGCTTAGGGGTTTCTTCTGGCTCTGCACTCAGGAATCACTCCTGGTGGTGCCTCGGGGGACCATATGGAATTCTGGGGATCGAACCTGGGCCAGCATGGACCGGCCGCATGCAAGTCAAATGCCCTACCCGCTGGACTATCGCCCGGCCCTGTCCTCCCTAATTTTTAATCTGCTCCTATAAAGTAATATACTAAAGTTGTAGTGGAGGAAACTGAGGCATTATCTTGACTAAGGCTGCCATCTCAAGTCATCCTATGACATGATATCTGCCTCTCACCTTGCTCAGCAATTATGCAATTTTTTGGCATTTCTCTGCTGCATATTATTGTATGTTAGGGAAATCTTTAACAAGTTGAACTATATGAATAACATTTGTAAGTTTAATGAGCTTATGCTATTTTATGAGTAATAATTCCAAGTAAAAATGTCTAACAACAGATAAGAAATCAGCTGGAAAAGGGGGAAATAATCTTTCAAATCACTAACCGCAGGATAGCTTTTCAGGGAATATGGAAACCAGCTTGCCAACTACTATTGGCCCATCCCTTTGATGAATTCCTCCCATAGGCAATAAATAATCTTTTCAGGACATGCTGATAATATTTGAAGCATGTGGCATGTCATTATGCATATTACCATTGCTTTCAAAGGCTGGGATAGAAAGTGATATGTAATTCCATTAATCAGGGATTTTCTGGTGCCTTTGGTATGGTGTCATTTATTATTGGGCTAGATTAGAACTGTGAAGAGATCTTTCTCGTATTCGAACAGCACTGATTTGAAGGCCATGCTGGACATAGAACCATGTCAAAAACCACATAGGAGAACTAGTGATAGAATATCTATAATATTTAGTTGAGAAATTATTTAAGATAGAAATCACAAATCTGCTTTATTATGTAGACCAAAATACATATTTTATTATGTTCTTCTCAAAATGTTCATTTAAAATATCTAATATCTTAGAGAGCAATCACAGATCACTTATACGTTTTCAAAATCCTCATAGCTGAGAGAATGGGGAACATCCTATAAATGTTTTTATTTGAGATGTAAATTTTGTATACAGGTATTTCCTCTGCTTGTTTTCAAACTTTAACATGCATAGCATTCATCCTCACTTCCCTCTATGAATGTTCACTCCAGTATTAAGGTAGAGATGAGGCAGAAATTATCATTTTTACTGTGCTTCTCTATTCTTCACATATAAGTAAAATCATTTAGCATTTTTCTTCCTTATGATTCAATGACTTAGCATGGAATTTGTCCACTCTCTTTCTCTCTGCACATTCACTAGTAGTGGTTCAATTATCTGCCCAAACACAGAGATGTGCATGATGTAAAAATGAAACCTTTAGGCTTCCACCAGATTGCCCAGGCACACACCATTCACAGGAATTTAACTAGAATGACTACTTGAACATGGCTTTATGGATAACAGGGGAGTGCATGGTTTCTTTGGGAAAGGAGGCAAGTTTCAGAGAAAGCCTCTTGTGCCCACAGTTGCTTAATACTCTCTAGACTCTTTATTTTTTAAAATATTTTATTATACCACCGTGAGTTATACAATTAAAAAAGATGTTCACGTTTGGGTTTTGGTCATAGTGTTCCAGCATATATCCCTCCACCAAGTCCATTTCCCACCACCAATGTCCTCGATTCCCTCTCCCCCCCCTGGCTTGCCTCTGGTAGATTCTTTATTTCTTTTCTTCCTCTATAGAGTCTTTAGGGTTGACCATTTGCAAGCATTTGGAGATTCCATCCTTGTTAGAGTTGGGCATGGAGAGCCTCACTGAAGTCAGATGTGGACATTATCTCCTTCCAGAAGTCCACACAGTCCTGGTAACCAACCTGAGAACCAGAGATGAAAAGGAGATTTTGGCAGTCAGATGTGGGACAATGATGTGGAGAAAAGACTACAGAAAAGCCGATATGCACATGAGATATCACTTGATCACTTGAATCCCATTATTCATCCATTTGCTCGAGTGGGCACCAGTAACATTTCCATTGGACCCTATTGCACATGAGGTATATTCATTTTATAACTAGTTGTATTATGCCTTTTAAAATGAAATTTCTATTAAATATTTTTTGAAAGTTGTTAATCATTTCTGGTCAGTTTGTATGATTTTACATATGCATCTTATTGCTTGTCAATTAATAAGAATTTTTTTTCATTTATTGCGTTGGAGGAATGGGAGGAGGAGCCCAAATGCCCGCTCCAAGTCTAGCCAGCGTGGCCCTCCCCTGCACTGTAAGCTAACCCTTGGGGCTATGTTGTACTCAGTCAGGGGCAGGCTGACCTCTTTAGCTCCCATTCCTCCACCTCCATGTCTGTGGGTGCAACCCTGGAAGAGAGATACTCCAGACCCACAGCTCTGCTGACAGCACCGGAAGAAAGACACTCCAGACCCAAACACTTCAGACCCACAGCTGTGCCGCTCAGCCCCACGTGGAAACAGCCCATCGAGCTCCGGAGAGCAGTAAAGGGCTCGGCCAATCCCTGGATGAGTCCAACATAGCCCCAAGGGTTTGCTCACACATGCAGGGGGCATTCACACTGGCCGGATTTGGAGCGGGCATTTGGGGTCCTCCTCCCATTCCTCCACCTCTATGTCCACCGGTGCAACGCCAAAAGAGAGACACTCCAGACCCACAGCTCAGCTGGCATTCTTAGATAGTACTGGAAATAAAGACTAGGTCCCTCCCAGGATCTTTCACATTTATACACTGTATACAGTTCTAGGCTGTTCTAGCTGTGGCCCATCATCCCAGTGAGCCTAGCAAAAGGCCAGAGGAAACCCCTCATCATGAAGTCAGTTATTCTCAACATCCGGACTCCACAGCTACTCAGATCTCCACCCAAGAGAAAATCTGATCTCTCCCCAGTGAGGTTCATCAGTAAATGCTTGCAATGAGAGCCTTCTACTGAGAGTATGCCACCTACACGGCAGAGCCTGGCAAGCTACCTGTGTTGTATTTGATATGCCAAAAACCAGTAACAATTATGAACCTCATTCCCATGACCCAAAGTAATGGTTTGAGGCTCTTCGTGTTCCTGAAGCAAGCAGAAGCCCTTGTGCTACACTTGCTTGCAACAGGACATATGGAGACGTTACGGGTGCCCGCTCAAGCAAATCGATGAACAACGGAAAGACAAGTGAAGTAATACAAGTGATTTATTGTGTTGAAATGCTATTTGGTTGATTTATATAATTTAAAGCGCAGGATATTTAGATACAAGGTGAACTACTAAATGTAGTAGTTATACTTAAATTTTTAATAGCAAATTTTAAGAGCTGGAGAGAGTATGGGAGGTAAATCCTGTTTCAATATGAGACTCCAGTTCAATGCCCTCCACTAAATATGCTCTGCTGGCAGTGAGGAGATATCCCCGAGCAAAGAGTCAGGGGTGAGCTTGAGCACCGCCAACTTTACCAATGAGTCCACCCAATTTCTTTTATTTTGGGGGCTTTTGGGCCACAACTTGCTTTGTTCAGGTTCTACTCCTGGCTCTGTGCTCAAAGATAACTCCTGATTATACTTGGCTACCATATGGGGTGCAAAGCATTGAACTTGGGCTGGCCGCATATAAGGCAAACAAATTTCCTACTCGCTGTACTGTCTCTCTAAACCTCCGAATTTTTAAAACTACATTTCTTCTATTAATAAAGTTCAAAATGCTATATTACCTTATTTCCATAATAATGCAAATCAATTTTTCTTAACTTTGTCTTTACAAGTTCTGGTAATACAATATGGTACAATATGGTATTTTGAACTAATGTTAATTATTTCCATCTGTTTTATAAAAGTAAGTTCTGGACAACTGCAGTTACATTTTTAAATTTTTTATTTTTACAATTACAAAGATATACAATTAAAAAGTTCATATTTGGGTTTTGGTCATACAGTGTTCCAGCACCCATCCTGCCACCAGTGTCCATCTCCCACCACCAACGTCCCGATTCCCTCCCCCTCCCCAGCCCTGCTCCATGGCAGGTTCTTTATTTCTTTCTGTTTCTCTCTCTTTCTCTTTTCCTTCCCCTACAGACTATGGATTACAGAACATATATTAAAGGGTTGTCATGTGTATCTTTTTGCCTCTATTTAATGCTCAGTTCCAGGTTGGCATTAGTACCCTCGACAATTGTTAGCACACTGTTCCATTTTCTGTATTACCTAGCCTCTGACTCCCACACGTTTGTGATAATTTCCACCTGTGACAAGACCTCCTGATATATGTTTCACTTGACCTTGGATATTTGTATCTTAATATGTACATATATATTTATGTTATGCAGATAAATGCAGTCATTCTGTGTCTGTCTCTCTCCTTCTGGCTAATTTCGCTCAACATAATCTTCTCCATGTCCATCCATTTATAGGCAAATTTTATAACTTCATTTTTTCCTAACAGCAACTGCAGTTACTTTTAATACCAGAGTTGAAAGCCTTTGATTCTTTGATTCATATTTAAACATTTTCAGTGATAATCAGAATTCTCATCATTTAAGTCTATATATTGTGACTATGTTAAAGAATGTAATTAAGCAACTTAAAGATCAGTATATTGTGATTTTCTTCATTTCTGAAATATCATATTTCATGAGCACATGATTTTAATTGTTCAAAATACTAAAAAGGGGAGTTATCTATAGAGAAAAGTTGGGTGTCAACTGTTTTGGCGGAAAAAAGATCGTTAAAGAAATGAAAGAAACAAAGCCAGTTACAAACTGGGTGTAAGCTAATTGTTTCAGGGTGCTCAGATAGAAACTGTATCTTAGGAAGACAGTAGTTCATGGTCTTTTGACATGTAAGGCAAAAAGTTTCAAACTTCATTTACCCATTCATTTACATTGGGACTTACTCTGTTTTTTTTTTAAATAGCATACATTATATGTATATGCAACAAATAATTCTAAAAATGCATGCATTTGCTTGGACGGTTGAAGCCATTATTCACCATGACAGCAAATTTGAATATGGTTGTTGAATGATGGCTTTCAAGAAAAGACGTTCAAGACAAAATCTGTGTGTATAACAGGACTCCAACATCTCTTTAGGAATAAAATACTCAGGGAGCAAGAGTAAAGGACACACCCCAGGGAGACTTGAAGGGCAGTTATGGGTTCCTGTGAGTTTCTTAGTAGTAACTGAGTTATGGCTGGGTCATTTGAAAGAGCATTAAGAATGTGGTCATTAGAAATATAACTCATTGTAGACATAGGATGGCCCCTTCAGAAGCCGGTTTCTCCCAAGAGTTGTCAAACAAGTCCGAGTGTATCTTCTTTTTTATTTTACAGGATGACCTTATAAATGTCATCCTCAGAAGAATTTCTGCAAGCCCGAACAAAAAGCATGCTAATGGAGGTGAGCTATAGCCATACTTTCTATGAAATTTGAGCGAATCTGGATAAAGGGCTGTATGGGACAACCAACAAATCAACTAAAATTTCTGAGGACAATTGGTTCTGCTTCTTTTCTCCTGACGCTCTTTCTAGCAGTACCTTGAGTTCTGCTGTGGTGAAGTGTTTTTATAGTCCCTAAAACTAACCCCATGAATCTCCAATGACTTCCATGCAGCTCCTTCCCAAGCCTCAACAAAAATTTGCTCACTCGATCATTCCTCTGGCATGTGGCTGTTATTGACAGCATCATATGTAATGAGGTAAGCACAGGGGAAGGAAAGTGAAGTTTTATGGGCTCTATGGAGTCATATTTGAATATAGGACATTCTAAATAGTTAGAGTAAATCCTATATTTACAATGTGCTATAAAATATGTGTTTGACACTGTTCCTGCTCCTGATGTGACCTGAGGTGAGGATGTTATAATGCAGGATTTTTTTTTAGAGCTAAGCATCTTTGATTCTGCTGCTGTACAACATAGAATTATCTAAGGGTTTTTTATATACAGTTATAGTGGTGTTATTTTTTTTTAGGCTGTCACAATAAAAATGCCACAGAATGTGTAGCTTAAACAGTAAAAAAATGTTTTTGTCATGGTTTTGGAGGCCACAATTCCAAGATGAAAGTATAGACAGAAATACCTTATCTCAGATCTCCTTGTTCCCTTTGATTTATACTTATACTTGATCATGTTCTCCCTGTGTCTTCAAGTAGTTGTGTGTGTGTGTGTGTATGTGTGTGTGTGTACATGCATCATATCCTCTTAAAGGAAAACAGCCAGATTGGATAAGGGCAAGTACCTGTTACTTGTCAGTTGTCTTTCCATTATTTTCATTGACTTGCTCGAGCGGGCACCAGTAACATTTCCATTCATTGGGCATGAGGTCCATAATTGTTACTGTTTTTGGCATATTGAACACACCATGGGTAGCTTGCTAGGTACTGCCATGGCTCTGGGTTCATCCAAAGGGGCCCAGCCTCTTTCTATGTCAGACCACCAACCATCCAGGGCCCATGGGGCAGAGACCTGGGTAGACAAGCCTATCTCTTGTCTGCTACCTGTTGATGCAGCTGGGCACCACAATCACACTTTAAACACCTCGAGGGGCAGGAGGACATATACTAATAGTTTAATTTAACCAAGTTAGTTTGTTATTTTCTTAAAATATGGTCACATGGGGGTTTCTGACTTGAACATACAAACACAAGGGAGCACAGTGTAGCTCAAATTATATCACCTTGAAGCTTTAAACATCTTTATACTTTGGACCACATAAGCTTCTGGAAATTCACTCTTACATGTCTGAATTTAGAGAAAGTTATTGGAGCAACAGTGTTGGTAAAAAATTCTAATTAAGTTTATATTATGAGAAGTTAATTAGTGTTCCAGAGTAGTTGCTGTCTTGAGACCTATCTGTTCAAGGAAACCTGCCTTCAGAAGAGGATGATAAGGAAAGTAAGATGGAACAAAATGTTGAAAGAGAGTAGTATGGGCGCTGAGGCAACCACTCTGGAATCAAAGTGAAGTTTTATTTTTATTTTCTATTTTTATAGCACTGTGAAATAAACATTTACAAAGCTGTTCATGAGTGGGTTTCAGCAGTCATACAATATTGCAGCACCCATCCCTCCACCAGTGCACATTTCCCACCACCAATGTCCCCAGATTCCCTTCCTTGCCCCATCCCCACCTGCCTCCATTGCAGGTACTTTTCCTTGTCTCTGTCTCTGTCTCTCTGTGTCTCTCTGTCCCTCTCTCTTTCTCTCCCTCTCTGTCTCTCTCTCCCTCTCTCTTCTTTTGCACATTATGGTTTTCAATACATAAACTGAGGGACTGCAAAGTGAAGTTTTCTTAACTCTATGAATGGAAGTTAGAATTTAGAAAATTCTACAGAGATTATTTAGGATGGTATGTTTATCATGTCTGATATAAATTTGTTGTTACACTCTTAAAGGAGACCTTCCAAACAATCCATTTTATTCTCTGGGATTACAGTCAATAAACTGAGAGTTGTATACAGTAATTAGCAAAAAATTATAATAAAGTGACCCAGACTACTGAAGTTTGCAATTGCAACATGAAAGAATGAACAACCATATACATGTCCAACTTATGCTTCTGTAAGTAGTTCATTATAGTGCATATGCTATAGTGCATTGAACATTTTTTTAACTTTGTTTTTAAACTTTCGGTTTCTGTTCCTTTACCTAAGAAACAGTTTTTCCATTTCTTCTTAGCCAAAGTAAAAATGCTTAGCACACTGAAAAATCTACTATTGAATATGTTTTTGGTGATTGATTTGAAGTGCTGTGAAGAGAGACGGTAGTTGCAAGAGAGGAAGTTATTTCTTTTCTCTCTATGACCTGGGTCTCCTGGGAAAGTTCCTTGGTGAGTGAGGATGGAAAAGCCTACCATGAGCACCTGAATGCTATGGATGTTTCATTCAGAAAACATCTGATTGAAACTACATCTCACTTGATTGACACACCCTGGGGATCAATCCCTGCCATGTAGTTCTCAGGAACCCTGCAACTCAGGCTGGAATAAGAAGATGCTCTTTGCAAGAAATGAACAATCAGTCTTACAGACTTAGCATGTTCTTTAGAGTTTCATTGCTTTTCCTTGCAGAAATAATTTGAAGAGGAGAGAAATACCAAAGTAGAACAGTTTTATTTGGAATTTATGGGAAAGAAAAGTGAGCAAAATCTTTAAAGAGAAAACTCAAACTTCTCTGGATGTGACAGAATGGAGAAGCATGCTGCTTGGTTTGAAGTTTGGCTTTATAGTTTTTCTTTCACACTGTCCCCACATGGGAGTATCTGTGTATATATTTCTGCTGTTTAGATGTTTTCAAGGAGAATAGGTATTTTTTATTTGTTTGTTTGTTTGTTCCAAACAACAATTGTTGGCAATGCTCAGGATTTATCTGTAACTCAGGAATTACTGTTAATGCTCTGGAGACATTTGGGATATATGGAATTTCAGCACCCTACCTGCAGTGCCGTCGCTTAGGCCCATAGTGAAAAGATTTCTGAACACCTTCATGTTCTTATCATAGATTTTTATTTCTGCTGGAGCCTCAGCTCTCTGGAAGGAGTCCAGTCCTGTCTGGTCCAGTACCAGTGCCAGCTGATAACTTATTTATCAGCCTAAGTTCCTGAGTCCACAAAGTGGGTCAAGTCTTTATGATCAGAGTAACTTCTTTGAATTGTACCTTAGTTTGTTACTTCCTGAGAACTTATTACCAGACCTCCCCCTTCTCCCAAGTCTCATTACCTGACTTCCTGCTTCAGATTCAACAGAAAGTGGAAATAAGAGAAAACCATTGCCTCTATTGCTAAAGAGAAAGGCAAATATAAGGCACTATGACTTACCTCAGTAATACTCAGGGCAGACCCTACTCCAGTAGCCCATGTAGGGTAAATTTAAACTGATTAATGGATTGCCAGAGGCACTGTATGGACAATTTTGAAAGTTAATAACTCCAGGGAGCCAAGCAGGAAGAGACTCCATGATAATGTGATATTGACCTGCAGAAACTCAACCAGGTTCCTGCTGTAAATATTAGACAAAAATACCCCCAGGTTTCAGCAAGATGGAAGAAAAATTAACAATTTTGAAATACATCAGGAAACTTTATTCTTCTTAGCAAGATGCATCCAGAGGGAAAACTAGTTTTGCAGAGCCTAATCTGCTGAGATATTATTATGGCCTAATATCTGGGGAGAGATATATTAGGAGCAGGGAAAGACCAAGCTCCAATTTCCAGCCTTCCATGTTACAAGGAACTACTACCCTAATTCACATCGGCTAATCTGTCTCTTCCAAGTGGAGAAGAAAAAAAAAACATCAGAAATACCTGTAATACTCCAATTCCAGAAGGAAAGGTTCACCGAGACCCCAGGAACAAATCAAATAACTGTGGAATGCTTCCCTCATCCCCTATACAGCAGTCTCAAAGCCTATCACAATAGGTTCTTCTACTCAGTACATCACATCTGACTTAAAAAAATGAAGGATATTATAAAGGCAAAAAACCCAACCTGATGGGACTGAGAAACATTAGAAACAGAAAAGGATAGAATTGTACACTTTATAGTATTAAGATGAGTAAGAATCTATAATTACTATAATTAATATAGGAGGAGGTACTAATGGATGGAATAAAAAGTACAGAGAAAATTATGGGTAATATAAAAAGATATAGAAATTCTTATCAATCACCAAAATAAATATTATAGATAAAAATCATTGCAACAAATAAAGTCATAGGCATATTTATTAGTAAACTGGAAGTAACTCAGTCAAGAATTCCTGAGTCAAGTAATTATACAAGTAGAATTTTCAAATATAGAAATGGAACAAATAGAAGCAATTAGAATATTCAAGGATTCTGAAACAAATCTGAAATATGTAATATACTCTTATTAATCCCATAAAAGTAGAAAGTAGGGCAATGGTAGGAAAACTTAGTGAAACAATAATAACAAATTATTTACTGAATTAATATCATACCAAAACTCAGCACAAAAATGTACAATTTCTCAATATCAGAATGGAATACCCACCACGAACACCAAATTCTGAGTCATAAAATAACTTTTATCATAATTCATACTTATTTAAAATAATGGCAACCATGTTATTCATTCTCTCATACAGCAAATATATTAAATTGGAATAATTGATGAACAACGGGAAGACAGTGATACAGTGATACAGATATGACTGTTATGATAAAACACCAAGATAGATAGAGTTTAGCAGCATATATCTAAATAATACTTAATGAGTAAAAAATACCAGATATAATTTTCAAATGTTTTAAACTAAATTAAAATGCAATTTACCATTTACTATTCAAAAAAAAACCTTTGAATAGTAAAGTCAGAGCTTAAAAATATGTATCATTGAGTGTATACCTTACAAAATAAGAAAGATCTTAAACCTATTATTTAATTCTATGCATTAGCAAACCAGTAGAAGAAGTGCAAATAAAACCCAAGCAAGCAGTGGAATGGTGATAATAAAAATAGAACAAAATCAATAAAATTGAAAGCAGGAAATAAATAGAGACAATAATGGAATCAAAGAATGGTTATATGAAAAGATAAAAAAAAATCAATGAAATATTTACCAACTTAACCGAGAGAAATTAAATGATGCAGTAATTTACATATGAAATTAAAGAAGTAACATAACTAGATAGATATTATATATATATCATTAAATTAAATGATGAAATGCCATGAAAAATCTGTTCCCATATGCTTACTAACCTAGATGAAATTGAAGAACTCTTTGTTAAATATAATATTCTAAGTGTTATATACAAGGACTCAATGAATCAAATATTATTAGTATAGATTTTAAACTTTGCACCAATAATTGATAGTTTTATCAAAAGCACCACACCAAACCAAGATGGATTCACAGACATATTCTACATATAATATTTAAAGGAGAATTTGAACTAATTCTGTATAAATTCAAAAGACAGAAACAGAGGATAGATAGAACTTTATAACTAATTCTATAAAGTTAATACAATGCTAGTGTCGGGAAGCTGCTGGAGTACCCAACAGTGCTTGGAAGCAAGTTCCCTTCTACCTCTGAAGCCGGCGGGGAATGCATGAAAACTCAGGAATCCGATGCAGTTTTAAAAGGGCTTTACTATCACAGGTTCCGATATACAATCCAAGAGCAGGGAAAACCTCCAGACTCTGGGTTCCCAGCTAGGCCCCAGCCACATGTAGGCCAAGATGGCCGCCACCACGTGTTGAGGCCCAATATAGAATGGAGAGGATGGAGAAACAAAACGCCAAGCGGAAAAGCAAAAAAAAAAAAAAAAAAAAAGGAGCTTTTTTTTTTCTTGCAGCTTAATTTATAGCTAGAAATCCGCCCAAACTTCCCAGCCTGGCCCATTCTGGACTGGGCTATCTAGAGATGAAAATAGGAAGTCAGCTCTATAGAAATGAAGCAACTTCAGGAGGCCTTCTGGCTATTTACAAGGACACAGAGCTAATTCAAAGCCTCCTAGCAGAACTGGGAGGAGCTATAAGCTAAATGTAACTTCCCCTGGCAGGAAGTGTCAAATGCTCTCAGGTAATTTCTCCCAGCACCTCACCTAATGTCTTGAGCCAAGATCTTCCTGGAAATGCCTTTATAGGGTAGAGAAGGGGGTTTCTGAGATGGCATGTCTCTGTAACAAAGACTATACTGAATGCCAGTTAAATATTTCTCCAAGTCTTCACAAGAGTCTCTTCTATTACACGGTAGTTTTGTATTTTAGTTGTCTTTGAGTTATCAGGGAGCCATGCTTGCTTGCTTGGAGGCAAACAGCATTTCTCTCTGGTCTAATTAATTAAGAGATCCAGGCAAATATGCTGGTAAGATCTAGCTAGTCCCATGATGATTGTGGTAGCATGAGATAATATTTATAACAGCCAATACAGAATACATGGTCAGATAAACTGCCACATTTAAACTACCCCCTATCTACGAAGAGACCTGCAGGAGGCAATCCAGGGCAGATGCAGAGGCTTTTAGGTGTCCTGCAAAATGCTAGTACTAACAAAAGACATTACAAAAAGAGAAAATAATAGCCCAATATCATTCACATATTGATGTAAAAATCCAAACATACATAATCAAATAAAATTTTGAAAAATGCAAAAAGATTAATTGTTGGCAGAAGGTAGATCTAAGGATACGCAAAGGAAGGTCTGATGGATACTGCCTGTTAACAGATACACAGGGACTTCTGGCAGACTGTCTCCCAATAGAGTTAGTATGTAGAAATCCCTAGTGAGACTGTTAATCAAAGCTGCAGGTACCCAGACAAGACTATCCTAGGTCATTTCTCTGCACATTTCCCTGTTTGCTATAACTAGCCCAAGATGAAGTCTAATGGACGATGCTTAAAGTTAGGCAAAAAACAGGTTTTTCTTGTTCTTCTGTCTGACATGTTCTTGCCATCATGGGCTAGTCCAGAAGGCTGCATTAGCAACTGTAATGTGTTCTTTTGTTCATTCATCTTACCTAGATAGCACCCCCTGCAGGTCTTTGGTTCCTGGTTGTCTCCTTCCTATTATTCCTAAGTCCTATTCAATGAATGTGAACTGTGTTTGTAATGTAAACCATGCAAACTTTAAGCTGTATTTCCCTTTGAGACCATGGGATAAGAGAGTTGGCCTCTTGGTGGAGGGGTCAGTCAGTCAGCTCAAGTAAGTGAGCTCAGGTCAGTCAGTTCAGGTCAGTCAGTCAAATGAGTTAGTTCAAGTGAGTGAGCTAAGGTCAGTCAGCTAAAGTCAGTTAGCTGCGGTTAGTCAGCTGCCAAGATGAGAACTGCTGCCCCTCCGGCTGGTGATTATTGAAAATATTAATGAAAATATGTCTTGTGCCTGGAGTCTCATCTCTGAGCCTCTGACCCGACAGGACATTCCTGCTTCATTAATACCCTAGGACAAGTTGAATTTATCTCAGGGAAACATGCCTGATTCAACATATAAGTAATTGAAAGTAGCCAATTACACAATTAGAAAAAAAAACTTGCATACATAGTCAAGTTAGTAAATGCACAATGATCATTCTAAATATTGCCCAGAGTAATTTTGAGAATAAAGAAGATGGAAGGCATTACACTTCCTGAGTTGATTACTTGATCACTTGATCACTTGAATCCCATTATTCATCAATTTCCTCCAGCAGGTGCCAGTAACATTCCATTTGACTCTATCACATGCCAATGTAGCCCAATGGCATCTGGTTGATTCAGGAACATGAAGAGCCTCAAACCGTTCCTTCAGAGACTTGACAAGGAAGTCTGACCATCTTGTAAGTGGGCAGCCACGTGCATCTTTTGACATCCTGTGGGATCCAGTCGGTAACGGTTCTAGTCCAGTGGTTGTCCCCAAATTGCATTACGTGTCCAGCCCACCTGATTTTCGATGCCTTGGCAAAGCGAGACAGCGTCCCTGATTCTGGAATAGTGACAGAGGTCAGAGCTCTGGATTCCTTCTCTCACTTGAGTGAGGCGTGATATTCCAAGCATAGCTTTTTCGATTCCTCTCTGGGAGACCCGAATAGCATTCTCATCCTACTTTCTTAGGGCCCAGGTCTCTGAGGCATATGTTAATACAGGGAGAATGGTGGAGTCAAAGAGATGTGCCTGGATCAAGAGGTTCTTTGTCCTTTTAGCTATTTCTTCAATGCCTTTGAAGGCCTTCCATGCCGCTCTCTTCCTCCTGTGCAATTCAGGTTTGAGGTCGTTCATCATGTTGACTTCTCAACCTAGGTACACATAACTGATGCATTCAGAGATGTCTGTCCCATTGAGAGTGAATGGGGCCTCTGGAACTAGTTCATTTTTCATAAACATAGTTTTCTTTAGATTCAGCTGTAGATCTATCTTTCCACATTCTTGGTCGAAGCTGTTCACTCGAGTCATCCTGAACAGGATTGGCAGAACACTAGATGAAGGACAACCATGCTAGCATGCTGGCTTCCGGAAATGATTCAGCACAATCGACCATATCCACACAGTAACCAAGCTCATTGAGGTTTGTAGGGAGTACAAGATGCCGCTCTGTCTCACGTTCATTGATTTAAAGAAAGCCTTTGATTCTGTGGAGACTGAAGCGGTCACCGAAGCCCTAGCCAAACATGGCATTGAAACCCAATACATCAAGATCCGTTGTGAGCTGTGTTACGGATTCACCACCAGGATCTCACCATTCTACAAGGAAGTGATCATTGATGTCAAAAGAGGGGTTCGGCAGGGTGATGCCATTTCACCAAAACTCTTCAGTGCCACCCTCGAGAACATCATGCGACAATTAGAATGGGAAGGAATGGGGGTGAAGATGGTTGGCTAGTACACCACTTCTGCTTCGCTGATGACATTGTTCTAATAACATCAAACATTAGCCAGGTGGCACAAATGCTGGCTGACTTCCTGAGTTAATTCTACTATAAAGCTGAAGTAATTAATCTTTTAAAAAGGGAAACCAAAACACTGAGTAGTACTAAAGTAAGGAAAACAGACTGATGGACCAATGGATTAGAATTCAGAACCTAGATATAAGCATTCAAATATGTAGGCATTGAATATTGACCAAGAATTTAGGTGTATTATGTAGAGTCATAAAGTCTATTTAACAAAATGATACTGGAAAAAAAGGTTAGTCATATGCACAAAGAAAATGATGAGTTTGGATCTCTATCTCACACTACCTACAAAAGCTAATTCAAAGTTGATCAAAGACTTTGATATTAGACCTGAATCTATTTAACAAATTGAGGGAAATATTAAACTTTCTATGGCATTGACTTCAGAGGCCTCTTCAGTGAGTTGATTCCATCATCAAAGAAAAAGAATCAAATTTAAAAAATGGAGCCTCATTCATCTAAAATATGTTTCTGTGCTATGAAGTAAATGACTATCAATAAATACTCTACATGTTAACAAACCACCCAGTTGAGGGCCAGGTCTATCTATTCCAGCACCTTTCCCATATATATGTTGCAATGACCCTTTTGTGTCATCTAGCTATGAATACTAGCGACAATTACACTGCAAAAAAAATCTGTAAATCACAGTGTTTTAATAAAAAAAAATTCAAAAAATAGTCTACAGTGTTTGAAAACATCTGGCACCATGCATCCGACAAAGGACTAATATCCATGACATATTCAGCACTCCACAAAACTCAAAAAAAGCAAACAACTCCATGGAAAAATAATGAGAAACTGAAGAGATACTTACCCATAAAATACACACAGACTGCGGCGGAGTGATAGTCCAGCGGGTAGGGCGTTTGCCTTGCACATGGCTGGCCCATGCAGGCCAGCGTTCGAATGCGGGCATCCCATATGGTCATTCCCCCCCCCCCCAAGTCCCCCCCAGCACCGCCAGGAGTAATTCCTGAGTGCAGAGCCAGGAGAAACCCCTGAGCATTGCAGGGTGTAACCTAAAAAAGCAAAAAAAAAAAAACAAAAACAAAAAAAACAAAACACGGTCAATGGTCAGGAAAAAAAAAGGGACCAGAGCGATAGTCCAGCAGGTAGGGCGTTTGCCTTGCACGCAGCCGAGCAGGCCAGCCGGGGTTCAATCTCCCGGCATCACATATGGTCCCCTGAGCACCGCCAGGAGTAATTCCTGAGTGCAGAGTCAGGAGTAACCCCTGAGTGTGGCCGGGTGTGACCCAAAGAGCAAAACAAAAACAGTGTTCTCTATCACCAAGTATTAGGAAATGCAAATCAAAATAACAATGGGAAAAGATATTCAAATTCTATTAGGAAGCTGAACATAATTTAAACTAGTTTTATCTTATATTTTACAATAGTGATAAAGTTTGTGATATCATTGTACAAAAATCACCATCACTAATGTGTCCACTAACTGCCACCAGTGTTCTTAAGAAACATACAGTCCAGTTTTCTTTCCTCCTCTCCCTTTTTACTATATATTTACTATATATTTAAAACTATAGGTTTTACTATATATTTAAAACTATAGGTATGAAATAGGGAAGCTAGGCACCTGTTAATATTAATTGTGAAGCCAAGGGACAGAGATTTTGCATTTTAAAACCATAGGAAATAAATTACTTATTTACTCTTTAAAAATTATTTAGGTACCATATTTACCATAGTTTTATTAATAAATGTTTTAGACCTACAATCTTTCATATTGCACCACTACCACAATCACTGTGGCATTATGAACTTCTTAAAGATTGGACCAGTAAATCATGTCTCTTAGCAAACAGGCTACCATATATGGCATATATTAGCTTCTCAGTAAAGTTTAAGGAAGAATTTTACTCTATGAAACAATAATCAATCCAAATGAATTTGTAATGAATCAATTCCAAATGAATTTGGAAATCCTCAGAAAATTGCAGAAATCTACTTGCTTCATTTGTACAACCGAGGTAACTGTAGCGTCTTCACATTAGGATGTAAAGTTAATTTCTCATTTTAAGGAGCTTCTTAAGTATTGCTTAAAGTGATGCAGCACCACTTGTAATGTTTTCTCTTCTCACTGGGCTTGATCTTCGTGAAAAGCTGCCATCATATAATAATTTTCTTTTACATGCATTTCTGAACAATATAGATGGGAATGTGAAAATGGGGTTGAAGGTCACTTGATACCCTTGGACATATTAATAATATATTCCTCATGAAGAAGCCTTTTCCTAGATAAAGTGGTAAGTGGTACATGAAAGCAGAAAGATCAAGAAAATGTCAAGACCAACCAGCAATTATGGCAACTCTGCCCTAATGTCAGTAGATGAATCCAGAGACCTGCCAATCTTCTCCAAGCCAGGGCTGTGTTCCTGCATTTATAACCCTGTGCTCTTTGAAAACAATAAATGTAGGAAAATAAGCAAAACTGTCAAAAAGGGTACTGGAAATAGCTAGCATAGCGTATAAAAACACATCATTCTTTTGCTATCACATTCTGGGCCAACAGGGTAAACAATTTAAAACCTCTAACCTCTCTCTGAAAGTTCTCATGATAAAGCTATCTTTTTACTTGTATAGTAGTCACATTCCAAATAGTTAGGGACATTTGTGACTACACAATCAAATTAGTCATTCTGACAGGAATGGACTATTCAAAACTATACTGAACTAAATTCAGTGACAGAATTCTCTGGTATGAGAGGTAGATTTTATTAGTCCAATGATAAAAATATTCACATGAACAGTTAATAAAATCATTTAATTTAGCACAGAGCAAGGTTGATATTGCACATTTATCAAGGGAAATGTGCTTGGAAATTAGTACTGTGTTCACCTCAAATTATTTATTAGATTATTCACTGAAACAGCTTGATAAATATATGGCATCCAATGTGAAATCTCCAAATATTAAAAAAATACAACATAAGAACACTATTTGACCAAACTAAAAAGACAATCTCTGACCCAATAAGACTCCAAAACATCAAGTCTTTGGATGCCAGTAAAATAAAAAAAAATTCAGTTTGAAAAATGAAGCTTGAGAAATATACTGTCTCTTGAGCCTCAAAGCTTGAAACTCTGATCAGGTGTGATTCTCAGATCTAAATTGCCATGACAACCTCGTTTCTTATGCGTTATCTTCAAGTAACTGGGATTCCAACTTAATGGGATTTATAGGTTGAAACCATAGCCTCATATTAACCTAGAAATAAATTACTAGACTGTGTGGAAAGAGCTTTGCCATTCAATATTGAACACCTTTAGTGTGTAAGGCCTTCCAATCCAATTGAGATATGACAGGCATGCCCCTCCAGATGCCTGTACTTTAAGCAGGAAGATGTTGAAAAATGGAATTCTTACTGGACTCAGGATGCAGACAATTAACAAGGTAGGTTATTTATTTTGAACAGTTGCAGCAGGGGATTCAAGAATACAGAAATTCCATTTTACCTCATCCAAATAGAGAATCAACCCTAAGCCAAAATTTAGCCTAATTGTTGGGTCTTGCCAAAAATCTATAAAACTAGATTCCTTTCGGGCCAAATAGAAGGTACCTTATCAAATTATCATAAGCATTCACACCACTATGAAACTGAATGAAATATCTGGTTGGGGTTCATTTTTCCAGTTAAAACCAGCTCCATCTATGTTATCCAGTGACCAGACTCTGACAGAGAGCAAATCAAACATGGGCTGTGAACCCACCAAAAAACACAAAACTTCTCTTTAAAAACAACAAGTCAAGTGATTGCCTTGCACACTGCACACTGGCTGACCCAGGTTTGATTCCTGGAACCCCCCATGGTTATCTGAGTCCCACCCCTACCATGAGTGTTCCATGAGCACAAAGCTAGGAATAACCTATGAGCACACCTAGAATTCAGCCAAAAAATGTAAATACAAAACTAATTAAAGAATTAAAAACGATAACAATAAAAAATAAGTTATACACCTGTTAACTTTGGGCTTCTTTTTATGACAGATGAATAGTCAAAGCAGATGCCCACACTATCTTTTATCAGCATGCAAAAGAAAAGTTTACTCCATGACTTGTTTCATATTTTTTTTTTTTGCTTTGTGGGTCACACCCGGCAATTCTCAGGGGTTACTCCTGGCTCTGCACTCAGGAATTACTCCTGGCGGTGCTTGGGGGACCATATGGGATGCCGGAGATCAAACCCTGGTCGGCATGGGCTGGCTCGTGTGCAAGGCGAAGCGCCCTACCCGCTGGGCTATCGCCCTTGTTTCATATTTTCTTAACCACTCTGCCATCCTTAGGGCAGGATAAGTCTTTCTCCTCCAGTGCCTGATGTGTCCATTAAAATTTGTTTTTAAATAAAAAAATTAAAAAATGAAGAAAAAAGATGATTTGCCTATCAGACTGACAATTGTGAAACCCTATATGTCATTGACTGAAATACTTTGAACACTGTTACCATAATATTTCACTCCCTTATGTGGGCAGGGTCTGAGTCTTTTTGTAAGTATAAAGAAACTACAGAATACAGACCTCACCTGGGTGTCCCTTAAAGATTTAAAGGGATATGATCTCTTGGAGGAGGAGGGTGGTAAATGTTGCTTGCAGATAGGTTGGGGAAAGGCTGATAGGTTGGTGGCTGGTAAAGAACTTGGGTTAAAAGTAAAATTTAAGAAGAAATTCTCCAAGTTTCAAGTAGCACAAAGGTATGAGGTAACATATCTCTTTGAGATGCAAAACCTGAGCTTTTTGGCAGCACCAGATAAAGAAAACCTTAGACTCCATTCGGAGAAAGGTGGATCTCAGAAAAGGAGAGCCTCAGAAGAAACAAGAAGTCCTGCTGAATGGCAGAGAAACAGTTCAGCATGAAGGACACTTCCTTGGGCCTCTAACCCGGGTTTGATTTCCAGCACCTCATATGGTGACCTGAACACTACTTGAATTGATTCTGAGTGCAGAACCAGGAATAAACCCTGTGCATTGCTGGATGGAGTCTTCAAAACAAAAACGGACCATCAACAGTGCAAGGCTTTCCCTGTGACAATTCTCAGTTTAACATTTAAAAAATATTTTATTATACTACCGTGATATATACAATTACAAGGATGTTCATGTTTGGGTTTCTGTCATACAGTGTTCCAGCATCCATCCCTCCACCAGTACCCATTTCCCACCACCATGTCCCAAATTCCCTCCCCACTCCCCTAGTCTGCCTTTATGGCAGGTTCTTAATCTCTTTTCCATATTAATTTTTATGCTTGCATGTGAAAAAACACTGAGATGTTTGTCTGAGTAATAAGTAGCAGGCCTGTGTATAAAGACAGACACCTAGCTTGCACAGCTGTGGGAAGATAAATGTGCTAGGAGCCAACCCATGGCCTCACACATTCATCACATGTGGTCTACAACCAAGCACGATCCCAGTAGAGAAAAAAATAATAAGTATTAAATGAACAGCAACAACAAAAAAAAAAGTCACAATTTTCACCTCAGTCATTTATTGTTGGCTGAAATTTACATGGGGTATACGTATTGTGAATATACCCAGTAATCATTATCACTTGTCTTCCCGTTGTTCATGGATTTGCTAGAGTGGGTTCCAGTAATGTCTCCATTCATTGGGAATGAAGTCCATCATTGTTACTGTTTTTGGCATATCAAATACACCACGGGTAGCTTGCCAGGCTCTGCCATGGCTCTGGGTTCATCCCAGGAGACCCAGTCTTTTTCTGTCAGACCATCAACCATCCAGGGCCCTTGGGGCAGAGCCCTGTGTGTAGACAAGCCTGTCTCCCTGTCTGCCACCTGCCCACGCAGCAGGCACCTCAGCCACACCTGCAAAACTTCGAGGGGCAGTAATCATTACCTTTGACTAAATATGTCTGAGTATTTTCTACCTTCACAGAAACCATACAGGTGTTTATAACTGAGGACTTGAGCTCCAGAATTGAAGATAGTCTATGCTGCACATTCTAAAAAAAACTTTTTTTTTTTTCACTCCATTGCTTTACTTTATCTATACAACAGGACTTATTATTTCAGGTCTGCTGCATTTCCCATCTCTCTTATAATCAATAAAACATATGAGCTCTGTAGGGCTGAGAAATCCCTTACTATTACTGAGTTATCTCCATGGAGTTTCTGAAAACTGTTTTGAGACTCTCTCGGTTTCATCTTCTACAGGTCCATCTTGTCACATTTCATTCTGTACCAGCTCTCTGAATTGCAGTCTCGCTTGATTACCTCAGGTCACTTCAGGAGACAAGGGTGGAGTGTCAGGAAAAATCACCTTTAAGTCTTGCCCATGGAGCAGGTAGCCAATCAGAATAGATAATGGGATGGCTGGGGTAGATAAGGGCATGGCTGGGGGCTAGGATATACCAGCAGATAAAAGAAAGCCCCACTCGCTGCTTGCATGTGCTCTCTCTCTCTCTCTCTCTCTCTCTCTCTCTCTACTCTCTCCTCTCCTCTCCCTCTCTCCTTCCCTCTCCATCTCCCCTCCCCATTTCTATATTTCTCTCCTCTTGCCCCTTTTCCTTTCTCTCCTTTCTTCTCATTCTCTCTCTCTCCCTCTCTCCTTTTCCTTCTTTTTCCCTCTCCTTCTTCCTCTTTCCCCTTCCCACTCCCCCTCAGACTCCCTCTCTTCTCCTGCCCTACTCTTTCCTGCTCCCTCTCCCCATACCTCCCTCCTTTTCTCTTCCTTTCTTTTTTCCTCCTTTCCTCCTCTCCGCTTTCTCTCCCTCCTGCTCTCTCTAAGACCCTAGCTCTGATCCTCTCTCTCTTCCCCAAAAGGCACCTCTCTCATAGGCCCAGGCACGAGTAGAATACAGGCAAGGCTTAAGTGAGCAGGTAGTACAGGCAAGGTAATAAGCTCAAGGGGTCTCTCAAACATGCTCATGGCCATGACCAGAGACTAGCAAAGCTGGGAAAGAATGACAAGTCTTGCTGGGGTACAGTTGCAGGTGTAGTGACAGGTACAGAGTACAAGGATTTCACACATGGGCGGCTGTGCTCAGAGACTGAGGAAAATGTGAACAGATAGAGAGGGACATGGAGACAGGACCTGGTTGTAACTCCTCGGGTGCAAGTCGACTGTGTGGCATGAGATAGGGAGACATTCACAGGACTGGGCAAAGTCAGAGACAGAAGCAGCGATGTCACTCACAGGTTAAGGAGAGGCCTGGCCATCTGAGGAGGGCCCTGGCCTATCTACTTGAATTATACAATAAACTAGCTTCCAATCTTCTGAATTTTGTATGCAAATCACTTATACATTTCTCAAGAACCCACCAGCCCAGAAAATTTGCTTTCTTGCTAACACAAGCACATGAAGAGACAGTGGAAACATTTTGGATATGCCCAGAGGGCTCCACAAAACTCCATACTATTTGGTGGGAAGAATAGATTCCCTTTATTATTACCCAAGGACAAGGAAGGAAACAGGCCTGACTTTCCAATTCTGCTTAAGGAAGCTGATAAGCTGCAATGGTTAACAAAACTGTGCTAAGTACTTTGCATAAGAGAAGTAAAATAGCAAGGGAATGGTTGACATGCTCTTTCCTGTGGGATTCTAGGTTGCTGGCCTTCCCGTGGCCACTGGTTTGTTGACTGGAGTTCTTCCTGTTGGACTGAATCTCCATTTCAGGTTCTGCTTTCGTCCCTGCTCCAGGTCTCCTTTATACCTTCACTTAGATCTACCAGAAGAAAAAAAAAAATTAAGACCAAAATTAAATGTCTGTGGTGATGTGTCTTCCTGTCTACCTTTAGAAAGTGCTCTCAAATAAATTCTTGAGGCAGTTGCTTTCTCTTTGTCAATTTCCTTCTACACTTGGCTCAGTTACTTAAGATCTTTACATAACCAAAGGCCATTAAAAAATTTTTCCCAAATGAAAGAACAATCCTCCCACTAATATAAATTATGTTGTCATCCCTGAAATGCACAGTGAAGGTTAAAAAAAATACCTAGTTTTAATACAATGTTCCCACAGTTCTATGACATATATATCTTCCTATGAATATTATGTTAGCATATTAGAACAAGAGCTCAAGGAAATGCCTTCAACATTAGGGGAGGTTTTAAAAATGATGTGTTGAGGGCACCCTGCAGTTGTCCCCCTTCATTTAATGTTTCGCTGTCCTGATTTTAAACTGCAACTGTGGTTTTCATTACCTGCATTTGACTATGGTTTAAAAATGTTGCCTAGGTAAGACAGAAAATGGAACAGTGTGCTAACAATTGTCGAGGGTACTAATGCCAACCTAGAACTGAGCATTAAATAGAGGCAAGAAGACTACACATGACACCCTTTAATGTATTTTCTGTAATCCATAGTCTGGAAGGGAAGGAAAAGAGAAAGAGAGAGAAAGGGAAAGAAATAAAGAAACTGCCAAAAAGTCCAGGGTTGTTTTTAATGGAATTTGCTCAATTATTGTTTTTTCCTTTATTGACAACATATGAGTGAGATAATTTTGTATTTATTTTTGTTCTTCTGAGTTATTTCAGTTAGCATAACGTTTCCAGTACCATCATGTTGTATCACTTGATCACTTGATCACTTGACTACCGTTATTCATCAATTTGCTCGGCGGGCGCCAGTAACATTTCCATTGAACCCTATCACGTGCCAATGTATCCCAATGGCATCTGGTTGATTCAGGACTATGAAGAGCCTCAAACCGTTCCTTCAGGGTCTTGACAAGGAAGTCTGACCATCTTGTAGGTGGGCGGCCACATGATCTTTTGACATCCCTTTGGGATCCAGTCGGTAATGGCTCTAGTCCAGCAGTTGTCTCCAAATCGCATTACATGTCCAACCCATGCAGGGAGAATGGTGGAGTCAAAGAGATGTGCCCAGAGCTGGAGGTTCTTTGTCCTTTTAGCTATTTCTTCGATGCCTTTGAAGGCATTTCATGCCGCTCTCTTCCTCCTGCGCAGCTCAGGTTTTAGGTCATTCACCATGTTGACTTCTCGACCTAGGTACACATAACTGCTGCGTTCAGATATGTTTGTTCCACTGAGAGTGAATGGGGCCTCTGGAACTAGTTCATTTTTCATAAACATAGTTTTTTTTTAGATTCAGCTGTAGACCTATCTTTCTACATTCTCGGTCGAAGTCAGCCAGCATTTCTGCCGCTTGGCTAATGTTTGGTGTTATTAGAACGATATCATCAGCAAAGCAGAGGTGGTGTAGTTGCCGACCATCTATCTTCACTCCCATTCCTTCCCATTTTAATTGTCGCATGATGTTCTCTTGGGTGGTGCTGAAGAGTTTTGGTGAAATGGTATCATCCTGTCGAACCCCTCTTTTGACATCAATGATCACTTCTTTGTAGAATGGTGAGATCCTGGTGGTGAATCCGTAATACAGCTCATGAAGGATCTTGATGTATTGGGTTTGAACACCCTGTTTGGCTAGGGCTTATATCGATGACTGCTTAAGTCTCCAAAGAATCAAAGGCTTTCTGTAAATCAATGAACGTGAGACAGAGCGACATCTTGTACTCCCTACAAACCTCAATGAGCTTGGTTACCATGTTGATATGGTTGATTGTGCTGAATCCTTTCCCGGGAAGCCAGCTTGCTCACATGGTTGTCCTTCATATAGTGTTCTGCCAATCCTGTTCAGGATGACTCTTGTAAACAGCTTGTAGATGTCAGACAACAGGCAGATAGGGTGATAGTTGCTGATGTCATGAATGTCTCCTTTCTTGAACAGTAGAACTGTCCTGCTGGTTTTCCATTGGGAGGGCACCTTGCATTCGGACAGGTAGCGTGTGAAGAGCTGAGCTAGTCTGTTGATGAGTACCGACAGCAGATTCTTCAGCTGTTTTTGGTCTGACCTTGTCTTTGGCACCATTGCAGCAACATGGGAAGATACCATCACTGACGACGTTGATGAGGAATACAACCGACTGGTTCAGCACCTCCATGATTGTGCGAAGAATGCCGAGAGAGAGAAAGACTTAAAAGGACACCTGTCTTCAGACACTCTGGAGCTCATACACCAACGTGGCATCGCGTGAGCCTCTGGAGAACAAATGCTTATGTCCAAGCTTGCTAAATGGTGCAGATAAAAGAAGACCTCAAAGACAGAAGAACAGAAATACTGGAAGATGCAGCAGAAGCTGGTAAAAGCATTTGCACCGCCCACCTGTCCTTCGCCAACTATAAGACCAAGTTGACTGCCCTCCGGCGCCTGATGGATCTATCACATCTTCCAGAAAGGCAATGGAGAATGTTATCCATGACTTCTACTCAGATATCTTTGATAGCCACGTGCACCTGCCTATATACCAAATTCCACAGGATGGATATGTTATTCCCAATGTTCTCCCTTCTGAAATCCAACATGCCATCTCATCGGTAAAGAAGGGAACAGCACCATGCCCATGTTGTATCAAAAGGCAAAATTTAATCTTTATTTTAACAAATAAAATTCAATCAGTTTAGGGAGCTATGTGGTAGAATTTCAGTCTTGAAAAATGGTAACCTTAAATTCTAGCTTGTTAGGAGAGCTTGAATGAAGTTAGCTAAACTTCGTTTTGCTGCCTATACCAATATGATCTTACTAAGGTTGATATTGACTTTGCTTTCATTTTCTTTCAATTTTGTGTAACAGATCATGCAAATACAGTGTATCATTTGAGTCCTTGTATGTACAAATGCACAAATTGAAGACTATTGGGTATACAGTTCCAGACAGATTTACAGTAAAAAGAATGAGATACTTTGCTTCTTGTTTCCACAACCTTGTTAAGTTCATTGTGTATTTAGCCAACAGGAACATAAAATATCTGAATCATCAGAATTCTGAAAGGGATCTTAATACCTTCATGAACCAAAACAAAGCAAAAAATAAAAATGCAACACTTTTCTGGGATAATTTTTAAGGAAGGACTACAAAATTACATGGATTTAAAATGGACAATTAGAAATGGTTTGTCTAGCCCCATGGAATAGAGATTGGGTGTTGGCAAACTAAGCCCCAAATTTAGTTCACTGCTTGTTTTAGTAAATAAGGCTTTGTTAGAGCAGAGTCAATGAGCGCAGAGTCAATGTTGTTCATTTCCTTGTGAACAATTTGCACTTTAACTGCAGTGTTGTATAACTCTGTCCCCATACCTCAAAACTGGTTGCAAGATCTAATAAAAAAAGTTTGGCAATCACTGAGATAAATGAAGAACTTTATCCTGTTGTTCTTGGTGGGAAGGGAGATGTTGCATGGGGACAGTTGGGATGGGCATACTCCCTGCAGTGCTCAGGCTTTACTCCTGACTCTGTCTTCAGTGATCTCTCCTGGTGTGTTAGGGGAACTATATGAAGTGCTAGGAACAGATCTGGGGTAAGCTGCTTGCAAAGCAAATTCCTTAACCATAGTAATATCTCTCTTTCCCAAGAACCATCTCTCTGGCCCTTACTCTGGAGGTGAGGTTGGATTGGCCTTTTCAAAACAGCATTATATGGCAATTGTAATTTCAACACTTGAGTGTTTAGAGTCTTGTTACTCCCAGTCAATTTTCTTGCCATTACCTTTCCAGAGGATCACAACAACATCCTCGATCAGGGTTATATTATGATTAGTTTAATGTGTATGATTAGTATAGTACCAGCCAGTGCAGAAGAAAAAAAGAGATGGAGGCTCTAGAGTGAGAGTACAGAGGGCAGGCATATATCTTACATTCAGCCGACCTGGGTTCAATCCCTGGCATCTCATATGGTCCCTTGAGAAGTGCCAGGAGTAACTCTTGATTGCAGAGCCAGGAATAAATCTTGAGCATCACTAGGTATGATCCAAAAAGCCAACATAAATAAACAGAAAGAACAGGACATGGTGTGTTCTCTAAAATAATTGGATATTTCATGCCTACCTTCTTTATGCTACTGTTCTCCTCGATGCATAGATCCCTCTTTGTTTACAATGCCTCTTTTCTCCTCCACAGACCTTGACATCCTCTTTGGTCCCTCACACAATGAAATTACCAAGTTTCTACTATTGTCCCCCTGAGTCATTGTTGAATCTATGCTGCTGTCTACGCATAACATGCTGGAGAACTCTCAAGTGTTTCATCACTAAGAATCTATCCATTACCCTTGTAGCCAGACCACCATTGCATAGCCGCGAAAAGACTTCAGCATTTAGAAACTGCATCTGATGAGATGAATTTCAATTTTTTAATTTAAATAAAGCCTGAGCCTGTTGGTAAGACACTTGACATGACACCATATTCCTCTTCCTTTCTGGTCATATATCTGGACTTCTGCCTCACAACTTTATTCAGATGATTTTTCAGGTGCCTCATAACACATTTTAATATGGTCAATGTGGTGCATGCTCTTTTTCTATGCCTCTTTTTTCCTTTACATTAAATTTTCTGATGCCCACTGGTTATCTAAGATGTTGCTTGCACATTTGTCATCATCGATTCCGAGAAAAATCTTTTGCTACAAGACTTTTTTATGTGGAATAAACTTTACTTGTTTACTGAGAGAAGACGAAGAATCAACTATGAGAATTTTATCTATAAAAAGGAAAATACATATTTGATTGGCCATTTGATGATTTATATTAAGAGATTTTTCATTCATAAATCATGCACAGAAGAAATAGACATACGGTTTTGATGGCATGCAGTTATATGTAATGACACCCAAGATTTTTGATTAGATATAACTCTCAGGGGAGTTTGGAATTAATTCCTTTAATTTTCTGGTGTACCACAAGAATTCATGCCAGAAAATTCATTGGGAGGGATAAAAAAGTTCATGTCTTAAAGTAACTGGAGTAATGCAAATGCATAACTGTGGCTTTCCTCTTTAGTAAATGAGTGAAGAAATCCACATGACATCCACGTTTTCAAAATCAGAGCCATTTTTTTATCCAAACTATGTTGCTAACAGTGCTGCAGTAGCTAGTTAAAACAAAAGAAAATGTTAATGTATTAGTGTTATAACCTCATTAATCAATGAAGTACATTTTAGAAGAGGAATAAGCTAGATGGAACAGGCATTATTGTAAACAATATGAATATAATAGAGCAATGATGCTATTGCTCAAGGAAATTGGATCCAGATATTTGCAGCAAGAAGAATGATCCAGAGGATGTTATACTGTAGGGTCCCTTTAATAAAACTGAATTTTATTGAATCCCTTCAATAAAATTTCAGTCTTCTTATATGAACACAATAGGAGATTGGCATAATAACTACAACCAAGATTAAATATATGTAGGGTGATCTTTCATGGGGAGATCACATCATATGAGCTAAACACTAATTCCCATGCCAGATTAATTATTTCTTCATCATCCTCACGGTTCTATCTACAATAATGACGGCCTTGCTCTGCTCCTAGGCAAATCTAAAGTGTCCTTCTCTGCTTCAAGGCCATTCAAAGTTTATCTTCAGGTCAGAAAAGAGCTGTTCTGATCCTTGCTTTAAACTTTGTTCAGAACAAACAGGGTATAATATAAAAGTTGACCCATTTTAAAGTCCTGGTAAACAGGTGAACACTTTTCCTGGTGGAAAAGTGGGACCATCCAGTCCCATGTAGAGACCCCTATAGAGGCCCTAAAAATCAATCTAAGTGCATTAAGGTGCCAGTTAGAAAAATATGACAGGATGTCCAGAAACAATCAATTCAGAGGCAAACTTAGTCATAAATTCATTGCCCCCACTCTCCTTTTGTGTTTATACAAGAACAAAATCTATCTTAGGCATGTGTAAAAGACGTATAGAAAGGAGAAAAACAGTCCTTCTTTAGCAATGCAAAAACCCACGGCTAGTGAGTAAGATGTGGTTTTCTTTATTGTTT
This sequence comes from Cryptotis parvus, assembly GCA_021461705.1. Classification (NCBI taxonomy): domain Eukaryota; kingdom Metazoa; phylum Chordata; class Mammalia; order Eulipotyphla; family Soricidae; genus Cryptotis; species Cryptotis parvus. Next base: position 42,442 of record JAJIBD010025245.1, read on the forward strand.
TCTTTTGAGTCAGCTGTAGACCTATCTTTCCACATTCTCGGTCGAAGTCATCCAGCATTCGTGCCGCTTGGCTAATGTTTGGTGTTATTAGAACGATGTCATCAGCAAAGGTGGTGTAGTTGCCGACCATCTATCTTCACTCCATTTCCTTCCCATTCTAATTGTTGCATGATATTCTCAAGGGTGGTGCTGAAGAATTTTGGTGAAATGGTATCACCCTATCGAACCCCCTCTTTTCACATTAATGATCACTTCTTTGTAGAATGGTGAGATCCTGGTGGTGAATCCGTAATACAGCTCATGAAGTATCTTGATGTATTGGGTTTGAACACCCTGTTTGGCTAGGGCTTTGATGACTGCTTCAGTCACCACAGAATGAAAGGCTTTCTTGAAATCAATGAATGTGAGACAGAGAGGCATCTTGTACTCCCCTACAAACCTCGATGAGCTTGGTAACTGTGTGGATATGGTCGATTGTGCTGAATCCTTTCCGGAAGCCTGCTTGCTCGCATGGTTGTCCTTCATCTAGCGTTCTGCTAATCCTGTTCAGGATGACTCGTGTAAACAGCTTGTCGATGACGGACAACAGGCAGATGGGGCGATAGTTGCCGATGTTGTGAATGTCTCCCTTCTTGAACAATAGAACTGTCCTGCTGGTTTTCCATTGGGAGGGCACCTTGCATTCGAACAGGTAGCATGTGAAGAGCCGAGCTAGTGTATTGATGAGTACAACGGCAGATTCTTCAGGTGTTTGGGTCTGACTTTGTCTGGGCCTGGTGCTGTTCCCTTCTTTACCGACGAGATGGCATGTCGGATTTCAGAAGGGAGAACGTTGGGAATGACATATCCATTCTGTGGAATTTGGTATGTGGGCAGGTGGATGTGGCTATAAAAGAGATTTGAGTAGAAGTCCTGGATAATCTTCTCCATTGCCTTTCTGGAAGATGTGATAGATCCATCAGGGCATCGGAGGGCAGTCATCTTGGTCTTATAGTTGGCGAAGGACAGGCGGGCAGTGCGAATGCTTTTCCCAGCTTCTGCTGCATCTTTCAGTATGTCTGCTCTTCTGTCTTTGAGGTCTTCTTTTATCGCTTCTCTGCACCGTTTAGCAAGCTTGGACATTAGCATTTGGTCTCCTGAGGCTAGCGTCTTGCCACGTTGGCAAATGAACTCGAGAGTTTCTGAAGACAAGCATCCTTTTGTGTCTTTCTTTTCTCTCAGCATTCTTCGCACAATCATGGAGGTGCTGAACCAGTCGTATTCTTCATTGATGTCGTCAATGATGCTATCTTCCCATGTTGCTGCAATGGTGCCAAAGCGTTCCCAGTTGGTGATCATTCTGGGAGTTCTCTTCTTAAACTTTGCAGTCTTTTCTCCCCGTTGTGGGAAGTAGAATTTTGCGAAGGAGACGGTGGTCTGATCCTGTTTGGAATTTGGGGGCGACAGCTACATCGGTCAGACAAAACCGTCGATTGAAGATGATCTGGTCAATTTCATTGTGGAACTGTCTACCAGGAGATTCCCATGTCCAACGTTTAGCTTCAGCCTTCTGGAACTGTGAGTTCCCATGAATGGTGTTGGTGGACATGATGAACTCAGATAGTCTCTCACCCCTGTTAGTTCCATTCTAGGCCATGGGTCCCGATGTGGAGTTCTTCAGCCGATCTTCTTGGTCCTATCTTGGCATTAAAATCACCGACTATGATCTTGTAGAAGGTGTGATCTTTTTTTATAGAACTCCTCCAATTCCATGTAGAATTTCTCAATTTCATCTTCTTTGTATGTGGATGTTGGTGCGTAGACAATGAAGATAGAAGTTGCTGGCAGTGGGCCACATCTCTTCAAGTATAATTGTCCTATTCGGTTTGTTAAGCATTCAAATAAATCATTGTTGACGGCCATGTTCGTGTTGACAAGGACACCAATGCCACCGACGCCTCTTTAGTCGCATGTTCCAAGGAACAATACTTCTCTGGTGTCAAATACAGCATGATGCAACTGACGCCTCCTCGTCTCAGTCAGACCAATGATGTCGTACTTGATCTTTTGCGCTTGCAGCATCACATCCTCAATATATGCTTCCGATGCCAGTGTACGTGCATTGAAAGTACAGACAGTCATTTTAGTCCTTCTTCGTTTTGGCAGCCCAGAATGGCCATGAAATTTTATCAGGCACTGCTTGTTTGCCTTTCTTACTGCTGCCGTATTAAGGGCTCTTTTGGGGTCAGGAAAATAAACATTTCTGTTACTGGATTTGGCATATTGAACAGGCATTGGACAGCTTGCCAGGCTCTGTCATGCGGACACTATATTCTCATTACTTTGTCGGGCTCTCTCAGAGGGGATGGGTAGAATATTTATGATAATTTGGAGGTATATCGCGCGGCTGCACAGTGGCCGTGCTCAATGGGGAAAGCTGGTTTCTGCTCTGCCAGGTGTACCTGAGTAGGATGTGGTCAAACAAGTAATCCAACATTATACTAAGTATAAAATTCATAAAGAGAAAGATAGACAATATCATGTCATATTGTATGTCTCAAGTAATTTGTTAATAAAGTATCTATTAAACATTAACACCAAATATAAAAACAATACCAAAAGTGTTTTAATTCATTTGATTGTAGAAAGTATTTGATGAAGTATTTATAGAGGTATGTATATGTGTATATATATATGTATATATATGCGTGTGTGTGTGTTTATGATTGTGTGTGTGCATGTATATGCATATATATTACTTTGAACACAAACTATTTACAATTTGAATGGTCAATTGCAAGGCTAGGGACAAAGGAAAAAGGCATTACTATGATTTAATGTGCCAGTGGTTAAAAAAAGATCTTCCAAACACTAACATGAATTTTTAATTACCATTTTATAATGAAAAATAGGAAGAACTAATATTTTTTGACCTATTGTTGTTTTTGTTGTGCACCGAACTTTACATAAGTCTTCTCTTTTAATCTAATAAAGATATACTTAACAATCACCTATCAACTCAAAATCCACCTTCCAGATAAGGGCTTGAGAGAGGACTCACTATGCAGCAGAATCTTTAAAATCCATCTTGCTACAGACTTTTTCCTCAGAGTATTCTACAGCAGCATTTCTTAACCAGGGACATTTTGGCTTCCTGTAGTTCTTCAGAACATTTCAAGGTCATTTTATTGTGATCACAATGAAAAGTGTATAAAATGAAGGGCATGATATGCAATTATGGGGTTAACCTGTAGGATTGGAAGAGTTTGCAAAGGAAATAAGTTGGAACGTAAACAAGGCAGAAAAAGTGTAAGAAATACTTTTATACATCAGTATACAGTTTGAGGGTGGGGGGATTGTTATAAAAACTTTTTGAATTAGTCAACTAGAAAATGGGTTTTATTATGAAAAATGACTTTAATTATTTTTTGTTTTATTATGAAAAATGACATTGCTCAGGGAATTGTATATGTCATCCAGCTATGAGTGTATAATTGTATTTACCTTACATTGCTTATTCTGTCTTTATTCCATGTGACAGAACATGGATAGGTACCGCCTCATCTTGAATCTATTAAACCTTCTCAGAATTTCCAATGGAGATTTTCATGTGACAGAAGAGTGACCAACAAGACTGTAACTTCTGGTTGTTTCTTAAAGAGGATTTCTCTCCCCATGCTAATTCTTACCACTTAGAATTCTATGTGGTACATGGAACTGGTGCATATACTTAGGGGGAATGAGTTGGATATAATTTCTGTCTTATGAAAAGAAACTACATGAACATTTCAATGTAAAATTTGTGTGAAAAATGCTTATTTAGCTCCCCAAATGACTGACACCAAGCTGTCCTAATAGTTTCTCCTGAGGGTAGGTATAAGGGAAGAAAACATTCTTTCTTTGCTTTTGGTCAAACCTGACTGTGCTCAGATCTTTACTTCTAGAGGGTCAGAGCACCCTGTGAGGTATCAGGGATTGGACCCTGCTAAACTATAAAAAAAACTATCACTTTTTTGACATAGTTTTATAGTCTTCTTTGTTTGGGTCACACAAAGGTCAACAAGAACAGCAAAATTGGACAGTAAGTAAAATCAAGCTTACTATCTGTCTTTGTAAGTAAATGAGATTTTGTTGGAACACAACCATGCTCATCTATCCCTGCACAGCAACTTTTCTGCTACAAGGGGAGCTGAATAGCTGTGATGACTGATAGTATAAGGGCAAAGTTTAAAATATATACAATCTGGCCCTTTGTGGAAAAGAAGATTGCTATCATTGGGCCTAATATAACCCCTTACCCCCCCCCCCTTGATGATGAGCAAAAAGATGGAAAGGAGCAGGACTTCTTAATATGGATATCTGGCTTATCATGAATTCTATTCCAAGCCCTGCTTCCAATTGAAAGTATATCTTGAGAAAAATTTCATTCCTCTGGATCAATCCCCAGTCCATCCCTCCCCTACACAAAATGGTAGGACTTACTGCATCTTCTCATCATGCATGCAGAGCACTTGCTAGAAACGAAATTACTCATCTAGTCTTGATACTGCACAACCTGTGAACTTCCCTCTTATAAATCACTATTGCCATCTGAGCCTTTTCATTTGCTTCCCTCTCCACTTACTTTTCTCTAATAACCCTTAGCATTAGGTTCATTGAGATTATAATAGAACCACTTAAATGCACAAATTGAAGTTTTGGGTGGAAGGGCTTCCAAGAAATACTCAGGGAGCATGGGGGAGAGACACTCACTAATAGTCAGTTAACATGACCAGTGTTTGGTTATAGGACTAAGGATGGCATGCTGTTCAGACTCTGGTGTTGGAAGATCACAGTGCTACCCACAGAGCTAGAAGGCTACATCCAGGATGATCAGGAGAACATAATATGTCAGGAATCAAACCCAAATTAGCCACATCTGCTGTTCTATCTCCTTTACCTCAAATAACCAATTAATTTTGTGGAGCAGAATAAAAAAGAATTCCTTCCTTCCTCCCTCTCTTCCTCCCTCTCTCCCTCCCTACCTTACTCCCTCTCTCCTCCCTACCTTACTCCCTCTCTCCCTTCCTCCCTCCCTTCCTCCCTTCCTCCCTCCCTCCCTCCCTTCCTTCCTCCTTCCTTCCTTCCTTCCTCCCTCCCCTCCCTCCCTCCCTCCCTCCCTCCCTCCCTCCCTCCTCTCCTCCCTCCCTCCCTTCCTCCCTTCCTTCCTTCCTTCCTTCCTTCCTTCCTTCCTTCCTTCCTTCCTTCCTTCCTTCCTTCCTTCCTTCCTTCCTTCCTTCCTTCCTATTAGTAGATTTTGAACATCAGTTTATTCTGACTTGCTACTAGTCAATTGGTGCCAAACATGGTAAAAACTACTGACTAGCTAAAACAAAACAGATCATCATTAATCATTGTGTGGCTATTCTGCGAAGATACCAGAAATTTCTAAATTTTCAAGATAGATTTTGGAGGTGGAAATTGGTACATCTACAGAATGGAATACTATGCAGCTGTTAGGAAAAATGAAGTTATGAAATTTGCCTATAAATGGATGGACATGGAAAGGATCATGTTGAGTGAAATTAATCAGAAGGAAAGAGAGATATAGAATGACTGCATTTATTTGCATGACATATATACATACACACACATATTATGATACCAAAATCCAATGTCTGGCGAAACATGGATCAGGCCTTACCAAAAGTGGTAGGTAAGACAGAGAAGGGAACATGTGCAAATAAATGTTGAAAGGACTAATACCAACCTAGAACTGAGCATTAAATACATGCAAAAGATGCACATGATGGCCTCTAAGTGTATGTATTGCAATCCACAATATGTAAGAGAAGGAAAAGAGAGAGGGAGAGAGAGAGAAAAGAGATAAATAATCTGCCATGGAGGCAGGCTATGGGAGGGGGAGGGAATTGGGGACATTGGTGGCGGGGAAATGGGCACTGGTGGAGGGCGGGTGCTGGAACACTATGTGACCGAAACCTCCAAACATGAACAACGTTGTAATTGAATATCTCATGGTGGCATAATAAAATATTAAAAAAGTAATTCTATTGACGAGAACCAAAAATCATCTGTTCTTATAAATTCCTCTAAAGAAGAAGTGTTTGACTCAGATCCAATTTGAAAGTGCAATTTCTATCACATAATCAAAAAACTGTGGAAATCCCCTATTTTAACAATAAAAATTAAGCCATGGATTGAGTTTTTTGCTTACTTTTTCTCCAATACTGAACAAATTAAATCAGAAAAATACTTCAAATGGGAGTAGCTCTGGAGATGGTCCTATAAAGCCAGAGTGAAGGTATGTTTCACTCCTAATGGTTTGTAGCTCTTCTGTGCAAGGGATCACGGGATCACAAAATCTGTCTAATATCCACCTTACCACAAACCAGTTGTTATAACACCAGGATTTAGATCATATTTTTTGTTGCAGTACACTTTGCTGCCTGAACCTCTGCATCTTACCTGGAGTTGGCTCCTGTAGGCCACTTTGTAGATAGGGAATGGAGAACAGTTTGAATGTGGCAATATATCTTACCTTGTGAGAAAGATACCTCTATGTTAGCTGGTATAAATATTTTCTCTCATGTTGCCACAATCATTCTGAGAGTAGCTAGATCTTACTAGTATATTTATCTGGCCATGTTGGATCTCTAAGTAATTAGACCAGAGAGAAATGTTATTTGCCTCCAAACAAGCAAGCATGGCTCTCAAATAAGCCTAAAGGCTAATATACAAAACAACTACAATGTGAAGATGAGAATCTTGTGAAGGCATGGAGAAATACATACCTAGCTGTAGAATATCCATTGGTAAAGATACATGCACTTCCCCACTCTACCCTGCAAGGACACGCCAAGGCAGATCTTAGCTGGGCAGCATTACCGTTTCAATGGACTTAGGTGAGGTCCTAGGAGAAGTTACCTCCGAGGAATTGACCCCAACTGCTTCCCATTTCTGTGGATGGTCTGAACTGAAAAGCTATAAAAGCTGTATTGTTTTTGTCTTTTGCCCTTTTGGTTTGCCTTTTTGCCTTCTCCCTGTGGTCTGCTCTCTTCCCTGTTAGGTTTTAACACGTGGTGGTGGCCATCAAGGCAATCATGGCCATCATGGCCTATTTAGGATTCTAAACCTACATGTTGCGGGGGAAACTATAGTCTGCTTTGCTTCCTGTTGTTAAATTGTATACCAGAACAAGTGCGAGTAAAGCCTTTTTAAACTTTTCTGAATTCTCATGTCTTGCTGGCTGCTGATCCCTGGGGCAGAAGGGGATTCCCCTGACACTGCTCCGGGATTTTGTTAAGGCGCCCAGTGTTCCCTGACAAATGGAGGTCCCACCGAGATTCCTGCTCAACTCCCAGATTTTGTCAGGGCACCCAGAGTTACCAGACAATATTACTCTGAGATGAGGGTTTTATGCTAGAGATCACAAAATGTTCCTCTAAGCATCAGAGGGAATAAATACTAGTTGTTCTCTGAAAGTTACAGTTCAATCAGGAAGACAGAATAGAGGAGGTGTTAAAGTAAGGAATTTTCTGACAAATACTGGATGACCACAGAGAAGAAAAGGGTTGGCACAAAAGCTATGAAGCTATTTGGAGAGTACTGCAGGAGGCTTAAGACAGGAAGTTTGTTCTGGAGGTCACCTTAAGATCACCTGCGGCCCTCTGGTGGGGAAAGAATAGCAACATAAAAGTGCACTGAGGAGAGCAATTGGAATGCTGGGAAAAATGAAAACTAAAGTTAACCATTACTGCTATCATGAGAAAGGGAAGAGGCAAGTGCCTGCTTTCCTTCTACCTTACTGACATATCTCTATCTGAAGAACATCCCTGGAACAAAAACAAAGCAACAAAGATGTCTCATGAGACAGATTCAGCACCAAGGTGCAGTAGCCAAACCAAATGCATTCTTTTTGAGATCCCTTTTTTTCACTTTCTTAGCAGTGACTATCAGAGTTTGGTGATGTATTGCTCTATGCAATTGGGAATGAATAAAAACATTTGAGATATCAACATAATCTATGGCATGGGCACCACTAGCATTGTGTCCAACACTTAATCACATCATAAAGCACACAATTTTGTCTCATTTCTACTATGTGCTGGGCACCCTATAAGCATGTAATGGTGATATGAACTCTTCTATATGTTTAGGTCTACTGAAAAGAGAGGCAATAAAAGAAAATGAAGTAAACTTAGTTGCTGTAATTCTGTGTAACCAAAGGATTTTGATAGATTGGGAGTTTTTTTTCAATTGTTTAATAGTTATGACTGGCAATTTTCTATTTTTTGATATTCTTCTTTTGCTTATTCCTTTCTTTTGTTGACAAGTAAGATAATTTTTATTGACATTTGCTTAGAAAATGTGAGGGAAGAGAAAGAGAAAACTATGTGTTCACAAGAGAACACAGGCTTCTCCAGAGTAAAAATCACAAGCAAAGAAACAGAGACAAGCAAGATATGTGTTCAACAAGAGCAAAGACTGGAAGAGGAAGATAGTTTTGCTGTTATCTGTAATATAAAAAAAGATAATAACTCCTCTTTCCATTTTATTATTGTGTGAATGAATTAAAACTATGGAAAGAAGTTTTTGAAATGCCTATTAATAGTGAGCACTCGAAATTGGAATACTTTCATTACCTTTACTTCTCTCTATTCTTATATTATTATTAGTTCTGTTACTTATACTTATCTGTCTACTTTATAGAAGGTCATGTTTCCATTCTCCTTATAACTAATAAATAGTAAGTTTAGAAATTTTGACTCCTTGATCGTAGATGCTTTAATCACAACTTCATTTTTGATCACAGTTGAGGGCTGTTTATATCCAAGATCCCTATTTCTCTACCTATGCTTTTCGTGAAAGCTGACAGATCTTACACTTGAAGCATGCACATTGCCTTGTAATGTTCTGAAGTATTCTGTAGATCTCTCTCATTTTAGGTCCAGTTTCTTTATAACATCTTTATTTATAATTTTTAATATGATTGCATTTTATTACTTGATAAAATTGTCCTCTGGTGATTACTGCCTGATTTTCTTTGTCCACATATTCTATTGTATTCTCAATATTTATGTATTAGTACAGTAATCAAAAGTATATGTCATCATATCAAGTAAAGCCTACACTGAACCCTCACCAGGCAAGACCTATGATTTTATTTTCTATGATTTTGAACTCTTATGCCTTTTTCTGAGTTCACTGTATCACTGTATAGTCTTCCCGTTCATCATCGATTTGCTTGAGCGGGCCCCAGTAACATCTCCATATGTCCTGTCTCATGCTAGTAGAGCCCAAGGGCATCTGCTTGCTCCAGGAACATAAAGAGCCTCAATCCATTCGGAATGAGACCTATAATTGTTACTGGTATTTGTCATATCAAATACAACCCCGGGTAGCCTGCCAGGCTCTGCCCGTGCAGGTAGCATACTCGTAGTCATCTCTAAGTCCAGCATTTTATTGATGCGGCTGCTGGCCCCACGGAGCTGGAGCTGTGATAGGCTGGTCTGCTGGGTGGAGTTCTGATGAGAGAGAAGTCTGAATGTGGAAAATGGAAGCCCTCATGGAGTGGGGGTCATCTGGCTTGTTGCAAGGCTCTGCTGGGGTGGCAGGCCAGGGGCTAGAACCCGCCATCCCTCCTGGGCACCTCGTGAGCAGCTAGGCACAGGGAGAGCAAGTAGCAACTCTGCCCCCCATGTCTGTGAGTCTCTGGCCAGGCATACCTGAGGCGGTTTAAAAAAGACTGCTTGCAGGGTGGAACTCAATGAGCAGGGCTGTGATAGGCTGGTCTGCTGGGTGGAGTTCTGAAGAGAGAGAAGTCCGAATGTGGAAAATGGAGGCCTCATGGAGTGGGGGGGTCGTCTGCCTTGTTGCAAGGCTCTGCTGTGGTGGCGGGCCAGGGCTAGAACCCCGCCATCCCTCCTGGAGTGCCTCATGAGCAGCTGAGCACAGGGAGAGCAAGTAGCAGCTCTGCCCCAGGCATTGCTTCTTTTCTGAGTTATGAGTTGAAAAATAATTACTGCCTCTATTCTGTGGAGACTGAAGCAGTCATGAATACCCTAGTCAAACAGGGTGTTCAAACCCAATACATCAAGATCCTTCATGAGCTGTATTACAGATTCCACCACCAGGATCTCACCATTCTACAAAGAAGTGATCATTGATGTCAAAAGAGGGGTTCTACAGGGTGATACCATTTCACAAAAACTCTTCAGCGCCACCCTCAAGAGCATCATGCAACAATTAGAATGGGAAGGAATGGGAGTGAAGATAGATGGTCGGCAACTACATCACCTCTGCTTCGCTTCATGACATCATTCTAATAACACAAACATTAGCCAAGCAGCACAAATGCTGGCTGACTTCGACCGAGAATGTAGAAAGATAGATCTACAGCTGAATTAAAAGAAAACTATGTTTATGAAGAATGAACTAGTTCAGAGGCCCCATTCACTCTCAATGGAACAAACATCTCTGAATGCAACAGTTATGTGTACCTAGGTCGAGAAGTCAACATGATGAACGACCTAAAACCTGAGCTGCGCAGGAGGAAGAGAGCAGCATGGAATGCCTTCAAAGACATCGAAGAAATAGCTAAGAGGACAAAAAGAACTTCCGGCTCCTGGCAAATCTCCTTGACTCCACCGTTTTCCCTCATTAGCATATGCCTCAGATACCTGGGCCCTACGAAAGCACGATGAGGAATGCTATTTGGGTCTCCCAGAGAGGGAATCGAAAAGAGCTATGCTTGGAATATCACACCTCACTCAAGTGAGAGAAGGAATCCCAGAGCTCTGATCTTCATCGCTATTCCATAATCAGGGGCGCTGTCTCATTTGCGAGGGCATCGAAAATCAGATGAGCTGGACATGTAATGCGGTTTGCAGATGACTGCTGGACTATAGCTGTTACCGGCTGGATCCCACGGGATGTCAAAAGATCACGTGGCCACCTGTTGCAGGACTCCTTTAAGGGCCGCTGCATTAGCACACTAAAGGGCCTAGGTGAGGTGCAGGGAGGGATTATCTAAGGACATTTAACACTCCCTGCTTTCCATTAACAATGGGAGGGAGGCCTGAGTTGCATGGGTATAAACTAGCCGGTTTTCACTCTCCGGCGCTTCTTTGGGGGCTGTGGCTCGCTGTGAGCGGGTCGCCCCTGCTTGGAAGTGTTCTTCTCCTTTCCCAAAGCCCACACACGTGGTGGTCGCCATCTTGGCCTACCACGTGGCTGGGGGTTCTAGCCTGGAATCCTAAGCATCGGGTTTTTCCTTTTTGCTGATTTGTATGCCTGAACCTGTGATAAGTAAAGTCTTTTAAAACCTCACCCGGATCCCTGAGTGCTCATCCATTCCTCGGCCGGCGGAGGTAGAAGGGAACTCGCTTCCCGGCACTGTCGGGGACCCAGCGGGAGCGCCCCGACATTTGGCGTCCCCCTTGTGTGGGCCCCACCGAACATCGCTCTGGTCTAATTATCATCGGACAGAGATCATCTGCCTCCGAACCGTGAGTAAAATGATGGATATCTCATGGTATAGATACATTGTATCTTTTATTGGCTCGGCACCATACATAGCCCAGTCTATAAAGTTCCTTTCTGAGAACTACTCTATCTTTTCACAAATCATCTGGTCCTTGCGATTTTTAAACTGTACCTTTGCGTAAGGACAATGTTTAATAGAGAGAGGAAGAAAGTAATAAATTGAATGCAATCTTAAGGGACCGAGATTTACTCAGCGATTGAAGAAATAAGTGAGGATCATAAAGCTACAGGTAGACTGGTCTTAAAGCTTGAGGACAGAATTATTAAACAGAGTTTAAAATTTGAAAAGAAATTAGAAGAACAGGAAAGTAAAATTATTAACCAGATTTTGAAATTTGAGGAAAAAATTAGAAGAACAGGATTTAAAATTCAAGGAAAAATTAGAAGAACAGGATTTAAAATTCAAAGAAAAATTAGAAGAACAGGAAAGTAAAATTATTAAACAGGATTTAAAATTTGAAGTAAAGTTTGAAGAGCAGAAGAAGGATATCGATAAAATCAGCATTATCTTAGAGGGAAGAAATTGACAGACAGAGAGATAGAATAGATGGACAAAAAGAGGAGGTTTGGAAGTTACACATAAGATTGAAAGAACAAAAGGAAGAAACATATAGGAAACTTGAAAACTTAAACCAAGAAATGGATGTGTTGCGCAGGGAGATTTCTGATTTCATAACTTATCAATCAGGACCTACGCATACCCAATACTGAGGCGTGAACCAACTAAAAGCCATTCACAAACACGCCCCAAAACTGTAGACTTGAAAAAGGTGCGATACATTCCCAGAAAAAAATCTAAAAAGAATTCTAATGTGGCTGATAACCCAGAGGAGGCAAATTCCCAAGCTGAAAATCTCTCCAGAGTTAATACCCTCAATGGGGTAGATGTTCCTCTGCCAGATACTACAAGCTCTGATGAGGAAGAAGGGGGAGAAACAGATTAGCTCGAGTCAAAGAGCAAAGCCCAGCAATCTTTCTCATGACCAATCTAAAGATAAAGTAAAACCGATTCATGAAGACTTAAAAATTGAGGCAATAACCCCATTTGGGAAGGCTTGCACATGTTTGGAATATCAAGTCCTTATACTTTAAAATATTTAGCTGATTGGAGCGAAAGTAGTCAGTGGGCATTGGGAGACTTTTGAAACGGTAGCCGATACTTGTCTAAACAAATCACAGTACATGCAATGGCATATGTGGTATGCAGATGGGGGTTAACCAGAATATTGACACTTTAAGAGAAAAGGAATCAGGCCATACTATAACTTTTGCCATGCTAAAAGGTGAAGGTGAATGGAAAGATAAGCAAAACATCAGCGACATTACCTGAACCTATTTTAAAAATTGGCTCGGGAGACAGCATTAAAGGCATGGGAAAGAGTAGGTTCCGACCCAGAATTTCTAGGTAGCTATACAAAAATTTACCAGGGTCGTGATGAACCATACTTTGATTTTGTTGGGGAGATTATGTGAAACAATCCAAAGACAGGTTCAAGACCCAACCACTCAAGAAATCCTAAAACGAAACTTAGCATATGAGAATGCTAATCAAAATTTCGAGCATTACTATATGGTATTAGGGAAAAGGATGACCTCATGTGGGGTATCTAAAGGCCTGTAGAAATGTCGGTTTAACCTCCCATAAAACACAGGATGATATAGAGGCTTATCGCCACAGCGGGGAGGATCAGGAAAGAGGGATGGAAAATGTCCGACCGCTCTGGGAGGAAACAAATTCAGGGAACAGCTCTAGGGGAGAAACAATAAACTTCAAAGGATAAACAATAGTCCAGAA
>JAJIBD010025247.1:0-38225 GCA_021461705.1 Cryptotis parvus
GGTTCTTTATTTCTTTTTTTTTTTTTTTTTTTTTATTTTTTTTTTTTTTTTTTTTAATTTTTTATTATACCACAGTGAAACATACAATTACAAAGGTGATCATAATTGGTTCTTGGTAATACAGTATACCAGCACCCATCCTCCACCAGTGCCCCATTTCCACCACCAATGTACCCCACCCCCTCCTGCCCACCCCCATGCTGCCTTAATAGCAGGTACCCCAGCTTCCCTCTCTTTCTCTCTCTGTCTCTCTCTCTCTGTCTCTGCATCTCTCTGCCTCTTCTTTTTTACACATTGTGGCTAGCCCTGCAGATATTTAGAGTTTATCACTTAAGTCTCTTTGTGTATATTCAATGGTGAGTCTTAATCTGCCATTACCATTTCCCACATTTAGTAAAACACTGGTATCTATTTATGTCGTGATAATGAATGCAGTCATTCTATATCTGTCCTTTTCCTTCTGACTAATTTCACTCAGCATGATAGTCTCCATGTCCCTCCATTTGCAGGTAAATTTCATAATGTCATCTTTTCTGACAGCCGCATAGTATTCCATAGTGTAGATGAACCACAGTTTCTTTAGCCAGTCCTCTGTTCTCGGGCATTTAGGTTGTTTCCAAATTCTAGCTATAGTGAATAGCGCAGAGATGAATAAAGAAGTACAGATAGTGTTTCTGCTAATGTGTTTTTCGGTCTCTCGGGTATATTCCCAGGAGTGCTATTGCTGGATCAAATGGGAGCTCAATATCTAGTTTTTCGGAGGAATGCCCATATTGTTTTCCAAAAAGGGCTGGACCAGTCGGCACTCCCACCAACAGTGGATCAGAGTCCCTTTTTCCCCACATCCACGCCAGCACTGGTTGTTCTTGCTGTTTTGGATGTGTGCCAGTCTCTGTGGTGTGAGATGGTACCTCATTGTTGTTTTGATTTTGCATCTCCCTGATGATTAAAGATGAAGAACACTTTTTCATATGCCTTTTGGCCATTCGAATTTCTTCTTTTTTGGAAGCTTCTGTTCATTTCTTCTCCCCCATTTTTTGATGGGGTTGGCTGTTTTTTTCTTGTGGAGTGCTACCAGTGCCTGATATATCCTGGATAATAACCCCTTGTCAGATGGGTATTGGGTGAATATCCTTTCCCACTCTGTGGATTGTCTTTGTATCTTGGTCACCGCTTTCTTTTGAGGTGCAGAAGCTTTTTAGTTTTATATAATCCCATTTGTTTATCTTTGCTTCCATTTGCTTGGTCAGTGGTGTGTCATCTTTAAAGATACTTTTCGCTTCATGTCGTAGAGCATTTCTCCTATGTTTTCTTCGATGTACCTTATAGATTCATGTCTGATGTTGAGATCTAGAATCCATTTTGATCTGACTTTTGTGCATGGCGTTAGAAGGGAGGTCTAAGTTCATTTTTTACATGTAGCTGCCCAGTTTTCCCAGCACCATTTGTTGAAGAGGCTTTCTTTGCTCCACGTAATATTTTTTGCTCCTTTATCGAAGATTAAGTGGTTGTATATTTGAGAATGTGTTTCAGGATACTCAGTTCTATTCCATAGGTCTACAGGTCTGTCTCTATACCAATACCACACTGTCTTAATTACAACTGCTCTGTAGTAGAGCTTGAGGTTGGGGAAAGTGATACCTCCCATCTTCTTTTCCCAAGGATTGCTTTAGCTATTCGTGGAGTTTTATTATTCCATACAAATTTCAGGGAGTGTTTGTTCAATTTCTTTGAAGAACATCATGGGTATCTTTATAGGGACCCGCATTGAATCTGTATAAAGCCTCTAGGGAGTATTACCATTTTGATAATGTTGATCCTTCCGATCCATGAGCAGGGAATATGTCTCCATTTCCTCAGGTCTTCTTTTATTTCCTGAAGTAACGTTTTGTAGTTTTCTTTGTAGAGATCCTTTACATTCTTTGTCAAACTGATTCCTAGGTATTTGATTTTCTGCGTGCAATTGTGAATGGGATAGTTTCTTTAATGTCCCTTTCTTCAAGTGGCTCTAGTTTAAATACCAATATATCCCAAGCTCAGGCCTTAATTAAGCTGTAAGGCCCCTACTCTTATGATGGTATATCTACAAGGTGACACAGTTAAGTACGAGCCTTGAGTGACCCTCCGCTTCCTGAGTATTTTGTGAAGTTCGGGTGCCTCTCTCTTCATCTATATTCTACATCAGACTATGAGTCAATAGGAGAACCAGGGATACAATATGTAATTTCTGTATATTTTTAATCCTGATATTATTTTGAGATTATGATTTATGAATTATTTTGATTAGTGGCCAGATTAGTTTGAACAAATCAAATATAGCCAAAAATCAAAAGAGGCCATGATAAAATTTTGAGTTATATGTCTCTATATGTTAAATCTTAAGATTTCTAATGCTATCAATAGTATTTGAATAGTAACTCAACACTACATTTCCTTGGTGAGATGAGAAGAAAAAATCATAATAAAAAAGAAGAAAATTATTGTTTTTTTCCTTTTTGCATGGGTAGCAGAAATATTAACTTGAAGGGTAAATTGCATTGAGTTTTATTCTCATTGCATTCTAATTCCTTTAAAAAACACATGATGAGAATCTTCCCGAGGCATAATTTATCTACTTCCATCTTTTCTACATTGTAGAGAGACTTATGTACAGAATGCTTGGGAAACCAGATCAGCAGCACAGAGGGGTAGGGTATTGCCTTGCATGCGGCTAGCCTGGGTTCGATCTCTGCATCCCATATGGTCCCTTGAGCCCACTAGGAGGTGATTCCCTGACCATAGAGCCAGGAGTAAGCACTTAGTATCATTGAGTTTGCAACCCCCCAAATAAAAAAATTCAGAATGCTTGGGAGAAGTAAGGCTAAGATTAAAGTTGAATGAGCAACATAAAATCTTTAACAACTAACTTTTTCAAATGTCTCTGTTGGGTGATAAGTTATGTACAGGAAATCTGCTAGAGGATCAAGCAAGAAGGTCGCAGAAATTCCCAGATATATTTGGCCTACCTTGCACTTTTCAGAAAAGGGCTCACTCAGCATTCTCTGAAAATTTATCTTAAGTGGACAAAGAGAAAGTGCCATCCAAAATTTGCTCCCTAAGCTACTACTTCCCCTGAAATTTCTGGTGCTCTTCATAGTCTTCTCCACTATGGGAAAGCAAACCTACGCGAAATTGAATTTTCAATTTTTACTGCAATAGCATATACATATTTGATATTATTTTTTAAATTATAATCAGCATGAAGCAGTGCCTTATTTCTACCCTTCAGTTAATTTCTTTACAGTAAAGGGTTCTTTTTTGTTTTGTTTTGTTTTTGTTTGGGGTCACCCCAGTGATACTCAGTGGTTATTCCTGGCTCTGTGCTCAGGAATTACTACTAGCAGATTTGGGGGACCATATGAGGTGTAGGATCAAACCTGGGTCAGCTGTGTGCAAGGCCAGCCCCTACCTACTGTATTATCTCTCCAACCCAATATATTTCCATGACAAAGAGCTATGCTTGAATATCACGCCTCACTCAAGTGAGAGAAGGAATCGGAGTTCTGACCTCCGCCGCTATTCCAGAATCAGGGATGCTGTCTCGTTTGCCAAGGCATCGAAAATCAGATGGGCTGGACATGTAATGCGATTGGAGACAACCGCTAGACTAGAGCCGTTACCGACTGGATCCCACGGGATGTCAAAAGATCACGTGGCCGCCCACCTACAAGATGGTCAGACTTCCTTGTCAAGACCCCGAAGGAACGGTTTGAGGCTCTTCATATTCCTGAATCAAACAGATGCCATTGGGCTACATTGGCACGTGATAGGGTCCAATGGAAATGTTACTGGCGCCCGCTCGAGCAAATCGATGAATAACGGGATTCAAGTGATCAAGTGATATTTCCATGACATAGGACAATGGCATTAGTGATAGAAAGATTATGTTTATTCTAATTTTTATTTTATTGCAAAAGATTACATTCTCTTCAAATCTTTTTTAATCTTACCCATAAAGCATTTTTGTTAAAATACATAATTATAAAAGATACTTCCTTTTAATTCCTTGTAATATTAAGAGCTATAGTCATATACAAAACTAATATACAAAGTTTTGTATATACAAAGTCATGTACCAAACTATAGTCATATGCAAAACATATACAAAAATTTAGCTGAGAAAGTGCATTATGTAGTTTAACCATTTTGCATAACATGCTTGAGAGATTCTGTGCAGAAGTGATACAAAAGCTAATTTGAAAGTGTTCAAAGCTCATTTTGTTTTGAACAAAATAATGTTCATTCATAGAAAGAACATTATTCTGATAATATAGCATTTTAGCTAAATTTCCAAAACATGCTCCCAAATTTGTGTCTACAATTAGTAAACGATATCTCAAGTTGTTTTATATCTGCTTGCAAAATAATTATAAACAAAATTAATTTAGTTCTTATGAAAGATCAAATTTTATTAAATTTCCAAGGATTGGACATTTTATTAAAACTGCATTTAATTATTAAACTTTTAGCTCCTCAATATATTATGCATATTATTATGGCTTTTATAGTTTATGATTATATTTTCTGTGAGCATGAAACCTCTATGTACATAAGGACGAAGAAAACTTCCAAATAAGGGAGCGATAGTCCAGCAGGTAGGACATTTGCCTTGCATGCGGCCAACCCAGGTTTCATCCCTGGCATCTCATATGATCCCCCAAGCACTGCCAGGAGTAATTCCCTGAGCACAGAGCCAGGAGTAACCCTTGAGCATCACAGGGTGTGACCCAAAAAAGAAAAAAAAAGAATAAATAAAATGTATTAGATCAGTCAGTTCTTTTGTGTATTGGGAGGTGGGAGTGAATTCTTGACAATACCCAGCCAGTTCCATACTCCGACATGATGATGTTGGGGTGCCCTGCGGTGAACCCTGCAGTGTTCAGGGTGCCACACAGTGCTATATTGGACTCAAGACTTTGCACATGGAATGCAAGCACCTCCAAGCCCGACTGCATCAATTAATTTTAACCTTGAAATAATTTTCTAAATCCTGAGGAAATTTTAGGGGTTTTACATTGCTTTATAGGAGGTATGTTCTGACATTAAGCTTCTTTTTTGCTTTATCAGAATGTTAATTGTCCAACTAAAAAATTGCACTTGTGTTTCTTCCTCTCATAACATACGGACTTTCTGAATTTTTCAGTCATTATCATGAACTTTAATTTTCAGTGATACTGAAAAAAAAAGCTATTTTTTGTTGGAGGCCAGTGTTAAAATTGAACCAATTATGTAACATGTAGTTTTCATACCAGATTTAGCTTTTTTTTCTGACTAAGCAGAGTTGGGGGCTGGGGGAGCAGAGCTGCTCCTTGCTCTCCCTGTGCCCAGCCATTCATGAGGCACCCAGGAGGCATGGCGGGTTCTAGCACTGGCCCACCACACCAGCAGAGCCTCACAAAAAGCCAGACGACCCCCACTCCATGGGGGCCACCATTTTCCACATTTGGACTTCCCTCTCGTCAGAACTCCACCCAGCAGACCAGCCCATCACAGCTGGCTCGGCGCCACTTGCGGCCGCCGGTTCATCAATAAATGCTTTATTTGGAGCTGACTACAAGAGTATGCCTCCTGCACGGCAAGCCTGGCAAGCTGCTCGTGTTGTATTTGATATGCCAAATACCAACAATTATATTAGGTCATTCTTATGACCTAATATAATGGTTTGAGGCTCTTTATATTCCTGTAGCAAGCTGATGCCCTTGGCTCTACTAGCATGAGACAGGACATATGGAGATATTACTGGTGCCCGCTCTAGCAAATAGATGATGAACAGGAAGAAGATTTGGGATTTTCCTGTAGTAGAAGATGTGGAATTTTTACTATAACTCAGCATCTCTCCTGCAATTAATATGCTTTCAAACCTATAGCAGTGTTTTAACATATAAAAGTGTATATGTTTACACAAGCATATACATGTTTGTATAATCAGGAGCTTTTTCATTTGGATTTTTTAATGTTTTTTTATGACACTGCCAAAGTTAGCCTTTCTATGTTTTGATCGAATTTTTATGTTTGATTTAATGCGAACGCACATACTCTGGTTTCTCTTCAGATCGCATAAATCTTTCGCCTTTTAATGTGGTAACACATTGAGTTTACGCTTCTAAACTGCAGTTTTGGTAAATATTTTGTAATGTTTGAGTGCAATATGTTCTAAAAAAACTCTTTATGTCTACAGATGGTGGCAGCAGAAGCAAAGGAGGCCATTTTCCTTATGAGCAAGAAATCAAGTTCTTTGCTAAAGTACAGTATACAATTCTTGTTTTCTCTCCAATACGCTTATTTGCAAAATGTATTCTCAATCTTTGGTTTCATTTCTTTTATGTTTTTATATTTTTATATTTTATTATACACTTTTCCAGTTGCCTACTATACCAGAATATTCTATGCATGAAAAACCTGCCTGAATCATAGACAATGCATTTTCTCTTAACAATTTTTGTCATATTTTAACTCACTTCTCTCTTGTTACTATTTCTCTAGTGATTAAGTCTGAGTCAAACATATACTTTTCAAACTTTATCATTTGATAAAATAATATCTTGCTCTTAATATTTAAATGGTTTTTATATTTTAAAAATCTATATATTTTTATAAAGAGAAAACTACTTCATACATAAATAAATGGATATGCCCTGAAAATTTTTATTATAGATTTTAACTCTGAACCCAGCTTTACTCATTATACAGCAAATGATTCTGAGGCTTGGTATAATACATATGGAAGTGATACTCAGAAGGTGTTTAATTCATATATACAATATATACAATCTGCTTTTAGTCATTCAGTTTAATAAGAATTAATCAAAAGATGATCTATGCATAAAACATTTATGACTTCTTTCAGCCAGTGAGAAAAGGAGACAATAATTACAAATTCTCCTGTTGGGTTCATTTGTATTATTTAATGTATGCCTAATATATCCTTGACAAGTATACCAGTTAACATTATAATTGTTATGATAAAAAGACCTAATGATTTCCTTTCATTTTTTGCTTTTTGGGTCACACCTGGTAATGCTCAGGGGTTGCTCCCTGGCTCTGCACTCAGGAATTGCTCCTGGCGGTGCTCGGAGGACCATATGGGATGCCGGAGATCGAACCCGGGCTGACACAGGTCGGCCACATGCAAGGCAAATGCCCTACCCACTGGGCTATCGCTCTAGCCCCATTTTTTCAATGTACTTATTTTTCATTATTCTTAGATGTCATTTGCAAAACAATGTGTTACTTAAAATAATATTTGACATCTATTATGTGTTTTCAGAATTGTGTTCTTTATTGTTAGAGATATTTGTCTTTTCATTGCACACAGTATTGCAAACAAAATCTGTATTATCTGAATTTGGTGCTTGTCCTCACTTTGATGGTTTTTCTGTCACTGTGCCTTCCCCCTTTCAATATGAAATAATGCTACATTGATGGTCTTGTCTCATAAGTTTAAAATCTCTTTGATTTCCTGTTACTAGTGATTTTCTTTGTGGTTGCCTAATGTAACAATCTCTAGAGTGTCAAGCATTCATTAATTCAATTGTTTATTGATTTTATGTCATCACTAGGTTAGATATCTCACAGTTTTCTGAGATGACTGAGACATTTCATATTCTTACTATTTACAATTATGCAATGCCACATTGTAGAGAAAAGCTAATTAGATAAGCTTAAGTGTAACAACTGGTAGTACCAATTATTGTTGCTTTTCCTTATTATTTGTAGAACATGTATTTCTCTAGTGCCTGCCAGAGATCCCAAAATGCCATGAGCATTGGTGATTCTGTGGTAAATTAAAAGAGCAGTAGTGGACTTGGTGACTACAAGAGTATGCCACCCGACGGCAAGCCTGGCAAGCTGCTCGTGTCGTATTTGATATGCCAAATACCAGTAACACGATATTAGGTCATTCCCATGACCTAATATAATGGTTTGAGGCTCTTTATGTTCCTGGAGCAAGCGGATGCCTTTGGGTTCTACTAGCATGAGACAGGATATATGGAGATGTTACTGGTGCCCGCTCTAGCAAATAGATGATGAATGGGAAGATAGTGATAGTGATAGTGGTAGTGATAGTGGACATAGAGGCCAAAAGAGAACAGTAATAGGAAATTAATTTGGAAATATTTCTTTTCTTTACCTTACAGACTCAGAGTTAAAAACTAAACTAGAACCATTTTTTAATTTTTTTTTTTTTTGCTTTTTTTGGGTCACACCCAGCAATGCTCAGGGGTTTCTCCTGGCTCTGCACTCAGGAATTACTCCTGGTGGTGCTCGGGGGACCATATGGGATGCCCGCGATTGAACCTGGGCTGGCATGGGCCGGCCGCTGCAAAGCAAACGCCCTACCGACTAGGCTATCGCCGGCCCCAACTAGAACCATTTTTATAATGAAGAATCGCAAAGATGTTATAAGAGAAAAAGTCTGGATATAGCTTTTTTGTTGTCCTTTTGTTTTGTTTTTTAGTTAAGGAAGTCAGCGAAAATTTATCTGATAAAAATTCCAGTGTATTGTAACGTGTGCAGGAGGAGCACGAGAGAATGTTTTGCTGGTCTGTAAGAGTATTTCTTAGGAGATCAGGAGCATTCAGGATCATAGACAGAACAATATTTCAGGCAGAGAGAACACAGTGTATACAACGTTGAGGAGTGAGTCACCAGGAGGAGACAGAGGAACCAGTTGAAGGTTACCAGAATTAATGGAAAGAAATAAGCGAACAGTCTTTAAGAGTGGTCAGGTAAAAAGTTGTTGAGGTAACTGCCGGCAATATGCATCGGACTCACATTCTCTAGCTCAATTTAATAACTGTAAAGCAGCAGTGATGACTCCTATTATACAACTTTGTTTATAATATAACTGAGAAGACAGTATGTCCACAGCAATCCTTAGATGGGCAATTTATGCTAGTCCTTGATTTTATTTTAACCTCTTGGGTGCTGAGTGATATAATATGAACATATTAAGAATATTTCATTTTGACAAAATACTGGGGATAATTCAAATCTGTGGAAAATTAAATGAGTTCTGAAAACTGTATGTATACAGGCATACAGATGAACATGCATGTACAGGGATCAGAGAGAGAGCAGAAGGAGATTAGGAGGAGAATGAATGTGGCCAAGAGACCTGGGTATGGATAGTTGAGGATTGGTTGCCTGTGGGCAGAATCAGGTGGCTCCAAAGCCTTGGTATTCATTCATTGCCCTGTACCCTGAGATTTCACTATGCAGATCGGTTTTCTTTTTGTTTCTTTCAGGTTGTTCTTCCTTTAATTGATCAATATTTCAAAAACCATCGTTTATACTTCTTATCTGCAGCAAGCAGGCCCTCTCTGTTCTGGAGGACATGCGTCAAACAAAAAGAGAAGGAAATGGTGACTAGGTAAATAATTATAAAACTAAGATTAAGACTCAGTTGACTTGCACTGGAAAAAGAAGAATACAAGCACTTCTCTGGACTTGATCATGAGAGCATGCAAATTGCCCCCCCAACTTCTCTCTGTCCTTTTGGAATTAAACATTGTGAAGGGGATTGTTTCTGCAAGTTAATATGTATTTTCCAGATTGTAAATTTTCTTATAGTCTGCTGCTACGTGTTGTGCTGTATATAAAGGGTGGAATTCCCAAGGCAGAATTCACAGTAGAGGCTAGAGATGTGGCAATGTATTAGTATTTCGATAACTGTCTTTTCTACATTAGTTTATTTATAATGTCTCTAGATCTAATACTTTGCCAGCCCCTTTTTGTCAGTAAGACAAAAAATATCATTTTCTCAGAAATTAAAATACATTTATATATGTTATAAAGTATTGATACTATGATAAAGTATGCCCCTAAAGGTCTTCCCGTACCAATGCAGCCAGAAAAGTGCAATATTCTTCTTAATTTGTGATCCTGCTAGAGATTTCAAGGCTAGCTCCTCAATATTCTGCCAGTTATAAGTTTATATAAATCAGAATCTCGTGATTCTGCGCTAGCCTAAGCTACAGTAGTTTTGGGACATTTAGCCACCCCTTTTAAAACAATATTTCTCCAGATTTTAAAAAAGTGATTCAATATTTAACTATTCTTCTACTCATGCAAACAATATTGTTAAGTTTTATTTCTTCCATTAGCATGTGTTAAAAAAGGCAGAGCCTGGCAAGCTACCGTGTCGTATTTGACATGCCAAATACTAGTATCAATTAGAGACCTCATTCCCATGACTTGATGGAATGGTTTGAGGCTCTTTATGTTCCTGGAGCCAGCAGATGCCCTTGGGCTAACTTCGCATGTTTCAGGACATATCGAGATGTTACTGGTGCCCGCTTGAGCAAATTGATGATCTACGGGAAGACAGTGATACAGTGATACAATGCTATTTAAGTACCAATATAAGAGAAACTTTCTGGTGTAATATCTGGCTTATTTCAGTAGTTCTTTTGTTCCAAACAGAATAGATTTGTACTTCAAGGAGAAATTTAGGGGGAAATTAATACATTTATGATAATTAAATCATAATATTCCTGCATACAAATGCAAGTCACTTAAAATTTGTTACTTGAAAATATATTTACAGGAGAGCTAATGAATGCCCTTATTTTTTAATGTTTCCTTTGCATAGTCTAGTGTACATTAAATTCTTATTATTTATTGTATTTTCCAGAATTTAAAATGAAAAGTTTTACTTTTGTAATCATAAAAATATTTAAAAAAACCAATATCCTCACACAGAAAAAAAGAAGCAACTAAATATTTTGTATGTTGAAATATCACTGATCTTTATAAATATCTGAGTTCTTCCCAATCAGTTGAAGAAAATAGGCAAAAAGTAGAATAAAACAGGAGTAAGCCCCGAGAACCACTAGGTTGGCTCAAAAAGGAGAAAAAAATAAGAAAATCTCCAGCTACTACAAACCAAAATTTCTTTATACATAAGCACAGCAGATGATAAATGCATAAATGCAAACACATAATTTGCATTTATGAGTTGTATGCAGTTGTGTGGGTTTAACTTAACTTTGGGACAATTACAAGCATTTTTTTTGTATGAAATGTTTAGATACCTTCTGGTAATACATAGTATGTGCTAAATATATGCTGTTTAAAGTCTGTACTATAAACTTAATAAAGAAGAGTCAGAAGTGGTATCTGCTCAGGAGTATACTGGCAGTAGTAGCTGAGTTTTCAAGTATTAACATACTATTATTAGTCAGTATATTAGTAATTAGTAAATATTAATTATGGCTATTAATATACTAATAGCAGAAAGCCAGAGAATGCTATAGGATTCAGAGTAAAGTTAAACCGTGTTGGATAATAGGTTGGAAAAAATTCTAGAAGGTATGCTTCTAGAAGTTCAAAGATGAAATTGAAGAATATATAGGTCAAATATTTAAAAAGGAGAGCTGTTTCTAGATGTAGCCAACATAAAATGTAGACACTTGGAAGTGCAGAATCATGTATATATTATAGGTTCTGCAGACCCAATATTGGATGCTGTCATTGTCTTCACTGCCAGAATAAAGTATCTCTATCAGTTGAAATTGTAAAATTCTTTTGAGTTCTGGAAATGGAAGAATGGTCAGACTTTTCCTTGAAGAGGAGTGTGCCAGCAAAGAAGGGATTGAATTAATAAGAATAGAGTTGCTGGAACACTCTAACAGGTGTTAGGAGCAGTAAAAAATTTCTACTGTTGTAAAGAAAATCTACTCACAACATAGTTCCGAACTAACACATGAAGTACAGCTATATAGACACATACAAACAGAATCAACCACATAGTAAATAGTAATGATCGTAAATGGGCAGCTATATAGGACCAAGAATATAAAGAGATGTTGGAAACATGGAAGAGAGAAAATAAACAGATAACAGAGAGTCACTAGGCAGTTGAGTTAAGGAGAACAACATGGTGCTGAAATTTCACTGTTAAGTGGATAAAGTTGCATTGATTTCTTTTTGCAAAATCAAGGAATTTCCGTAGTACTAGTTTGGAAAAGAGTTGTTTGATTATGAAGTTTGATTATGAAGTTTACCAACTAGAAGATCATTTAGCTGAGACATATTGAGCCAAAAGTTGAAAGATATATTTCTGGTGTTGATGGAAAGGTTAGCACAAGAAAGATATATTTGGGTAATGGCAACTATGAAATGCTTAAAAGTCCAATATGAAGTTTAAAGGAGACTGGAGAAAGAAGCAAAAAAGGTCTGGATGTTAGAACCTGAAATTATTACATTGGAGGGGGCTTCAAAAGGGTTTTTTGAAGAACATAGAAAAATGACCAGTTAAAAAATATCCCCATGCAGCAGAGTTTCACATATTTATGTATTTGATCATTTCTGGAACTATTGAGAATGCTTCAGTATAGATCTTGGGGAAAAGAAGTTAGATTTATTAATTAAGAGCCTTGGATCCTTCAAGGGATTGTTTCAGTAGATCAGTAAGGAAAAGAGGGAACTTACAAAGCAATGGGAAGTGTAAATGCATCATAAATTTCTTATAATGTTAGTAATGAAGGAATATGAGGGGGTAACAGTAATCTGAAAATAGCTTTGAGAAATAGGCCAAAGCTTAAAAGAATCAAAAGTGATAGCCTGTATAGAATCTTCTCATAAAGTGGATGTCCAAGGAGGGGAGTGAGCTATAATTTGTTTTTTTAGAGTGCATAGCTTTCTGTTGTCAATTAGAAGCAGCTAAGATTAAAAAATAGCAATTAGTGAAAGAAGTCGTTCCCGACACCTCAGACACTGATGCAGTGTGATGATTGCAGAGATACTCCTTTATAAAGTGTTGCAAAGTGTACTGTCTGAATTAACTCGGTTAAAACATAATAGCACTATAACTATAATACAATATTAACAAGGTTTTTCCTGGAGACAATGTAGAATCATTAAGAGATAAAATATACATTATATATAAATATATTAAACAATTTAAATATGTTTATATATAATTTAGTATATTTTATGTAAATTAAAATATATATTAAAATATGGCCCTTGGAACTTAAAGGTCTGGAGTATACCCTTAGCACTCAGGAGGGTTTTTCTAACCCCAGCACCACACGGTGCTCTGAACACCATGCCAAGAGTATTCCTTAGACACCTAAGTACATGAATCCAACCCCCATGCCATAACAACATAAAAATATGTATAAATGAAGGCATACAAAATGCTTGCAATTCTAAGATTCAATAACTCTTTTAGATGGAGATAGATTTTTTGTTGAATTTGAATACATAGATGAGGATATCTGGAGATCACTCTTGGTTTTTTTGTTTGTGTGTTTCAATAATAGCACAAAGGTAAGTCGTGTAGGTCAAGGGAATAATTATTATCTCGTGTCTAATATTTACTTGGATAAATCATTTTTTTTAAAAAATTAGCTCTGGGGCCAGAGAAATAGTCCCGAAATTGAAGTTCTTGCGTTGCATGTGGCCAGTGTTACTTCGATTCCCAGAAACTTGGGTTCACAGATCATAGACAGGGGGTAAGTCCCGAGCACTGCTGGCTATGGCCACATGCTACCCCAAAAAAAAATTCCAAACTTTTAGCACTAATACGAAATTTTTTGCAAGAATTGGGCTGGAGCGATAGTCCAGCGGGTAGGGCATTTGCCTTGCACGTAGCTGGCCTATGCCGGCCCGGGTTCGATCCTCAGCATCCCATATGGTCCCCTGAGCACCATCAGGTATAATTCCTGAGTGCAGAGCCAGGGAGTAACTCCTGAGCATCGCCGGTGTGACCCAAAAAAGCAAAAAGAAAAAAAAATTTTGCAAGAACTAATATTTACAGACACTTGTGGTAAGCTATACAATGGTGATGACTTACCAGGAAAGCAGTCATTAACTGGGGATGCAAATCAGTAACAAAATGCTGCTTCATTTGTAGGAGTTCAGTACCCAGCACATAAATTTACCAACATGAAAAAGTGCTATCACATAAGTGATTTTTCTGTCTACTTTCTCCATCTGACCATGAACACTTATCCTTATTTTTTTCTCATTGTCTACCCACCAAGTCAGGAAGATGTAATCTGCGTGCAACTAAAGGAGAAAGCTTTGCCAGATAGAATGGGGGCCGTCTGCATTTAACTGTTATCATTATTGGGAAAATAAAACTGGGAATACAAGATTGATTATTCGATCTTAGAAATACTTCACTTAGATTATAGTTCCAAAAGCTCTTGGTTTTTAAAGATCCCCCTTGGCTTTTAAAGATCTTTTCAAAAGATCTTGGTGTTTATGATCTGTGAATCCAAGTTCCTGGGAATCAAGTAACGCTGGCCACTCTGCACGCTCTGAAGAGTGTGGGTGCAAATGATGCCTGTAGTAACATGAGAGTTAAAGTGTCATGATAGAGATTTGAAATTGGTCTCTGGAAGCCACTTGGAGGCATCTCTTTCAGATTAGCATCAGAATGACAAGAGAGTCCTGGGTGTAAGAAATTACTTACTGGAGGGGCCGGAGCGATAGCCCAGTGGGTAGGGCGTTTGCCTTGCACGTGGCCGGCCTCTGCCGGCCTGGGTTCGATCCCCAGCATCCCATATGGTCCCCCGAGCACCGCCAGGAGTAATTTCTGAGTGCAGAGCCAGGAGTAGCCCCTGCGCATTGCTGGTGTGACCCAGAAAGGCAAAAAAAAAAAAAAAATTAAAAAAAAAAAAAGAAAATACTTACTGGAGTAAACATGTCTTCAGTTGAATCCTGAGGGATGAGTAGGAAGGAGAATATCAGAGATGTGAGTAGAAAGGCAGGCACAGGAAACTAACTGGGACAGGTTCTGGGGTCTGCTCTCAGAGCTTGTCAGGATGATTGCTGAATGAAGGCCACCCTTATTTGAAATATTGGGAACAGATTTCTAGAAAGGACAAAAAAAATCACACCTGTAAAGTTTTTCTCTGAGTGATTATCTATTCAAATTTCACCTCGCTGT
Organism: Cryptotis parvus; assembly: GCA_021461705.1. Lineage (NCBI taxonomy): Eukaryota > Metazoa > Chordata > Mammalia > Eulipotyphla > Soricidae > Cryptotis > Cryptotis parvus. Next base: position 14,945 of record JAJIBD010025247.1, read on the forward strand.
ATTCAGTTTCACAGGATGTTTGGTATATATGCAAGGGAGGTTGGTAGAAATTGGGAAGAAATGATAAAACCTATATAAAATTGGTAAAACCTATATAAAATTTGATAAAACCTATATAAAATTTCAAGTAACAATTTTATTCCTAAACCCTCATATTTCGTTTGCTAAATACTATTTATGACCAAAACAAATAAAAGGACTGGAATTTCAAAGGTATATTTGGGCAGAGAAAATCAATTTTTGCCATGGTTTTCAGTGGTAATATTCTTGTTGGGTTTATATAGATTGCTTTTATATTAATTAGCTTTGCTTTCAATTATTTTTGGTTTCTTTACTTATAATATGTGCTTTTTTAACCATGTTTTTTAAAGATATGCACTCAAAGACTCTATCTTTAATACTTTTACTTCACATTCTGCTCAGAGAATTGATACTTTCTGCGTGACATCATGTTGCTTTTTCCGGCTCATATATCAGCTGTTTATTTTTCTTTTTTCTTCTTTATATTATTTTATTTTAATTTCTCCCTGTCTCTTCTACCTCCCCCCTCCCTTTTCCCTTTTCTCTTTTGTTTTCCTTTGTCTTCAGCCTGTTCTGCAAACTTGGAGTTCTTGTCAGGCATAGGATTTCACTATTTGGTAAGGAGACCCTTGGACAAAACACCAGCATGGCTGTCACTTGGTTTTTCTTTGCCATTTTGCACCGTGTGTGTGATGCTATGTTGCATGGATGCATGTTTGCATGGCTTCACGCATGGTTATTATAGGCCAAGTAAGGTTCTCAAGTTGTTAATCAATACCTTTTTCTATGGTGAAATTGGAAACTGTTCCTTTTTAAATATGCCTCCAGAATATACTTGACAGATGGAAGTTCTATTATTAGAGAGACTATGAATGCAAATGGCATCTTCTGCTATATTTGATGCCAGTAGGTAAAGCAAATATCAGGGTCTTCCTTGGAATTATTTGGGTATCTCTAGTATATTCAAGTTGAACTATCATCAAAAATATTATTTAACTAGCCTTTCTTTTTTTTAAAAAAAAAACGATTCAGACTAAAGATTTGCATGTCTACCGCATTTTAGATATTGAAATTCCAAGCAGAGACAGAGAAGCCCAGGACTTCACTTGGCAAACGTGACTGTTCTCACACCACACGCCTAGAGTCAATTTGTTTGTTTCTGAGAATTCACAAAGCTGAAGTCCACGCTACCAAGCATGTGCTTTTGGACAGCTGTTCAGAGGGTCACTCACTTTCCACAGATTCTTCTTGACTGTGGCTGTGGAATTTTATAGAAATCAGCATAATTTGTGTTTCACACTTTCCTGCACCTGCTTCTCTTAAGACTATCATAGTAAATTTTAGTCCTGTGCTGTGTGAGTTTTGAGAAAGTGAATAATTTCAGTAATGAAACATTCAGTATATTTTTTTAAACACATTTTTTAAATTCAAGGCTATTTCACATTATAAGTTCAAGTCAATTTATAGAAAAAAACTCAGAAGCTTATATATAAAGGGTACAGAGAACAAATTGAGGAATAAGTGAATGTCTATAAGCAAGAAAATCTTGGTTCTTCACAAAATTATATTTTTGGAGATGAAAAGGATTTCTGTGTATAAGTAGTTAATATTTAACCGATATTAAATTCATGCTTTTAAATTTTGTAAATTTAAAAGCATAAATTTAAATATTAAATAGGCACTATTAAATAATGCTTTTTAAATTTTGTAAATAAGTTATATTTTATATAAATTGCCTGATATTTTTTATGTTCCAATTTTCCAAAACTAGTAGGGAAATTATCTTCAAACTCTTTTCACTTCTTTTCAAAATAGGAAAATTTTAATAAAAAATTACTCAGTAAGAATTTTTTTGTTCTCTTTATAATAATTAATGTGGGTTCAAATAGTCTCCATTTGTCTTCAGAGAATATTATCTCATTATATAAAGCCCTGATGGGAACTGTTTCTCGCTTCAGTGTTTGCATTTCTATTCATGAGCAGAATTATACTTTTTGTTATATTTCTGTATTCTTACATTTTTTTCAATTTTGGTTTCTTATATTTCTCTGTTAACTTCTTTAGTTTTTTAAAAATATTTCAGCAAATAATTTGGAATATTATAGCAAAGTTCATAAATCTCATGCAGAGGTTAATGATATAGTCTGAGTTTTTACAAATATAACTGCATATTTTCTTAGGTTGTGGCATAGAATATTTCCATCATTTGAAAAACCTGCCTCATAAAGTTTATCAAATTTTAACCCTCTTAAAGGAACTCTATATAGACTTCCATTATTACGGATTACTTTTCTTTATTATTTAACCTTATTTGTTTTCCTTTTGAGCTTATGAATTCAGTAATTGAAGATAAATTTGCAATATAACTTGTCTTCCCTATCAAGGGAGAAGAACTGGACTCAAACATCTATTCAATCTGTGTATGAATCCAATTGTCCATTTAAAAACTGTATTTTAAATCCCTTAGCCTTTAAATCCTATTATTTTCTATCTGAAACAGGAATTTTCTTATGTAACTATATGCCAATACCTCACATCTTTGATGTGTATTATTTGTACTATTCTGATGTCTCGTTATTATTTTTAATTTGCCTTGGTCTTTGCCTATAACATTAAGTAGACTTCAAGAGTTATTTATTAATTTGACAGAATCTATTCCAGATTTTCCAAATTGTTAGAATTTAGAATCTATTATCTTTCAAATGTCAAGATTGTTTTAAGTTGTGTGTGTGTGTGTGTGTGTGTGTGTGTGTGTGTGTTTGAGAGAGAGAGAGAGAGAGAGAGAGAGAGAGAAGAGTGGGGTTGGGGGAGCGGCGAGTCAGGACCTTGCTCACCTGTTCTCAGGCTTGACTCTTGGCTCTATGCTCAGGAATCATTCATGGAGGTTATTGGGTGGCCAAATGTGGCCCAAACATGAAATCCAGGTTAGCTGTTTTCTAATCAAGTTTCTTACTATTGTACTATTTTTCCAACCAAACTTGTACATTTTTCATCTGACTGATATTACGTGACTTTATATACTAATTTGATGTCTTAGGATAGTGGGCTTTGGTTGGAAATCTCAGATGTATACTTTATATTTGCATCTAAGACACCTCAGTGATTTAAGCACAGGTCTTAATTCCTCTGGATTTTTGTTTTTTCCATCTTTAAAGGAGGTTACAGTTTCTACTCTACAAGTCTTATAAATTCATTGCACTTATCACATATGATGTGTTTTGATGAATATTAAAGTAATATGTAAACTGTAACTTCACAGCTTTCACATGTAAGGTATCCCTAATCTTATTTGCACAGCATTTATTTAGTTAAATCAAATTTCACATAAAATAGAGACTTGGCTAAACGACATGCATAGGAACCCTGTATAGTCTTTATACCTATAATCTCTACTTATCTTCAGAACCTATCAAAAGTCATATAATCCAATTATTTACTTTACAGTATATAAGTTTATTCATTGAAGATTTTTCCTGGAGAGAGACGTAGTTTACATGTAGTGATTCTTTGTAGATAATCATATCATCCTTTTTTTTTTCTTTCATCTTACTCTTACATATGTATTTTTTCTGTATTAACTGATGATTAAAATGATTTTCCTATCCAAATTTTTTTCAAGACCTAAACTTAGGATAACTAAGAGAATGAAAAATTGAGATCAACAACAACAACAAAAAACTTTGAGCTGCATTTGAGACATAGTGGGTAGCAACTTAATTTGCAGTTAGTAGGAATAGGTTCAATACCTGGCACTGCTTATGGTCCTCTAAATCCCGCTAGGAGTGATCCTTGAGTGCAAAACCAGGAGTAAGTCAAGCAAAAGATAGGGTGTAACCCAAAAGCAAAGGAGAGAAAGAAAGAAAGAAATTAAATACTTGGAGTCTGTCCAGGAGCAAAGATAAATATGATATGTAAAAGTTTCACAGTAACCACATTGACTTCAGTTTTAAAAGGTTTAATTGTAGAAAAAAAAGGAACATTAAAATAAGTAGAGACATAATATGTGTTCTTGTGATGGTAATTTGTATAGAACTGAGTTTGAAGAGCAATGAAATGTGTTTCCAAATGTATAATATATTCAAATTTCATCTGTAGTTGAAACTTTTCTGACACATTGATTTCCCAAACTCATAAATACATGTGTACCTTTTATGTACTTTAAAATATGTCCTGGGGCTGGAGTGATAGCACAGTGGGTAGAGCGTTTGCCTTCCACACGGCCAGCCCAGGTTCAATCCCCGGCATCCCATATGGTCCCCGAGCTCCGCCAGGAGTGATTCCTGAGTGAAGAGCCAGGAGTAACCCCTAAGCATTGCTGGGTGTGATACCCCCAAAATAAAATATGTCCTATAAAATGAAGAAGAATATTAGCAAATAAATATATTAGTGTTCTTCAGTGTTTTATGAGGGTTGACATAAAATGATTCTGGGACTTAAAATGTCATTTTAATAATACAACTCTAATATTAGATATAGGAATTTTGTACAATATAAGCATTATCTTGCATCTAAATGAAGCAGTCATTTTGTTTTTTTGTTTGCTTTTTTGGAGGTCACACTCAGTGATACTCCTGGAAGTGCTTGGGGGACCATATGGGATGTTTGGGATGAACCTGGCGTTTAATTGCTGCATTGGTGGCATGCAAAGCAAATGCCTAACTCTTGTTCTGGTCCCAAATGAAGCAGTAATTTTTGTTAAAATATTTCTCCCAGATGAATGTCTAATAGATCTTAATAATTTATTTCTAATATATAATATGTCTCTTAATATGCTCCTAACATTTTTCCTCTTGTTTTTCTTTTGAGGAGGAGCAGTCAGAGTTTTTCCTAAGTGATACCCGAACGCCTTGGGCCCTTGAGGCCCTTGAGGCCCCACCCTAGTTCTTGGCCAGCTGGGTTGGTGACTCAATTCCAGGCAAAAAGTTGTGCTGAGTAGAGTCCTGCAGTACAAATGTTTGCCTGGGCCACACCAGCGGTGCCATGGGCTCTCCCAGACCACACTTGATGATTCTTCTAAGCTATATGGTGCCAGAGAGTAAATCATGCCACAATACTCTCTTTGAGGCTCAAATTTTTCATAGTAAATACAGTGATTTCCATAAATTATAACTGTTCCCATTAAAAAATAATTTCTTGATATAGTTTGATGTTAATTTGGTTATCTCCCACAAATCCATTGAACTATTCAAATGATGATTTTTCTCGCCTGTCAGGAGATATTAAAGAATTAATATAAGTTTTTTTAATCATTCCTAAAAGTTCAAAAGGCTCGTGGTTGATTAATCTGGCAAACATAATGAAATTAAAATAAGTTAAAATACTGAGAGTCTCTGAAGATTGACTGTGTCTGGGAACTGAGTGTGCCAGGCTGAGGATTTAATGTTCCAGTGACATACACTCTGCTCCTCGTGGTGAGCACCACTGCTCATCACTATAGGATACAGTCTAGTAACTTAAGACATATGAAGTTTGGTTTTAACATGAATCTGTCAAAAATGCTGTTGAGCATTTTAGTGAACATAAAACCAGGAACCAGTAAGAATTTTTTTTTAATTTTATGGCATAACAAAAGTAACTAATTTTCTTTAACTTGTCACACAAGTTTAAATGCATTTACATGTATGTATATATATGTATATATATACAGATATCTATACACACATATATGTATATATACTATATATGTATATATTATATATATATGCTTGTGTGTGGAAAACAGTAGCCTATTTCATTAAGAAAGAAAGTTTAGGCCAGAAATGATAGAATAAGACACTTATAATGAAAACTGTTAGAAAATTGTGGTATGATAATAAAACACATTTGAATATGTCACTATCAGAACATTTCTGACCTTGAAGCAAATGAGGAGAATATAATTTCTTAAGTATATTCTCAGTTTAACAAAAACATCTCACTACCTTGGGGAATCTGTTTTATTTTTCAATACTTGATTTCAGAAGTAATAAAGTCATTGTCATTCTTTAATTTCTATGTTCATAATTTGAAGATAAATGTCTATATTCTAAACATAATTGCATTATACACTTCTAATACTTCTGCCAAGATGAATCCTTTCTTTATATAAAGAAATATTAGGTGTTTGTCAAGAGCTTGGTTTAATAACATTTGAATGACTGAGCGTCTACGTTCTGAGAGCATTCTACAAATGCAGAGCTGTTCATAAGATATCACATTTTGGATAGTATTAAAAATTCCTGCGGTTCAGAGCGATAGATAGCACAGCAGGTAGTGCACTTGCCTTGCAGTTGACCAACAAGATTCAATCCCTGGCATCCCCCTATATCAGGGGTTGTCTCCTATATTTGGAGACAACTGTTCTAGTCCAGCAGTTGTCTCCAAATCGCATTACATGTCCAGCCCATCTGATTTTCGATGCCTTGGAGGTACTTCTGACCTCCGTACTATGGTTACCCAAGAACCACCAGAAATAACTCCTGAGTGCATAGCCAGGTGTAACCCCCAAGCATTGCAGGGTGTGCCAAAAAGCAAAAAATATAAATCAATAAAGATAAAAATTCCTGAATTACAGAAACCTTATACTCAAAAATGTGAAGCAGTTTGAGATTAAGATACAAAAGAATTTGCTGTGTATGGCTACATCTCTGCCTTAGCTCTTGGCTCATCAGACTCAACCTCTTCAGTGCAAAGGACTTGAACTCCAGCCACACCCCTCCATTCCTCACACTTCATTTCTCTTTAGTTCTCTCCAAAATCATTAGCTTATTTCTTTTTTTTCCCCACAAATTTTATTACACCATTTTAGACATTTTAGACATTTTAGACAAGATGCTCATGCAGAGTTCTGGTTCCACAGCGTTCCAACACCCATCCCTCCACCCGAACCCATCTCCCATCACCAATGTCCCCACCCCCCTCCCTCCTCCCACACCTCAACTACTTGGCGGATTCTGTATGTCTTCTCTCTCCTCTCTATCTCTCCCTCCCGCCAAACTTTCCTGCACATCGTGGAATGCAGTGGATTAAAGGACATAACTGTTTCCACTATTTTGATGGACCCGCGCGCAAGCGGCCAAGCGAACTGGGCTCAAACTGGTTTTTGTTCTGTTAATCTGGTCGTGAGGTAGTATCCCAGCATCTGGACAGCGAAGGTGGTGGCTAGTGTGGTGGGCGAGTCTTATCTGGCTGCTTCCGGGACCCCCCAGAGGTGATGGGCCCACTCCCAAAACCCATCTGTCCTCCCGGGAGCCCCATGGTCAGCTTAGCCAGGGGAAAGCGGGTTCCAGCTTCCCCAGGCGCATCCGAGGCCCACATGCTATGGCTGGTCGCCCCAGGGCAGCTCCTGGGCGGGCCCCCAGGCTCAACAAAATGGAGGGGGGAATGGCCGACCCCTGACTCCATCTGACGAATTCCCAGCGATGCCCGCTTCTGGGAGCTGCCTAATTGGGCTCGAACTGGTTTTGCTCTGTTAATCTGGGCTTGAGGTAGTATCCCAGCTTCCAGACCATCAGCTTATTTCTTAGCTCACTCAATTTCTCATTCAGTAGCTTAAACCCAAATAATTGGATTATCCTTGACTCCTTTTCTTCTCACTTCACATTCAAATCATAAGCAAATTCTTAAAAATAGTCATAATTTTTCAGTACTAATACAGTAGTCTAAATTTACCATGAGCGGTTTGATTTGAAACTAAGGCAAGTGGTGTTCCAATTTTTATGCTGACCATCCAGAATTTGCACTCTGTGAATTAATCATTTAAGAATATGAATCAGAACTTGTTAGAAATCTAAGGATACATTCATAATTGCATTCTCTTTTAACCCTCAACATGTTTTCTGGATTGCAAGATTCTATAAACTGGTCTCTCTCCTCTCTTTTTCATATTATCCTTTTCCCCAAGACTGATCCCTTTAACACCTTACTTCCTTGCCTGGAATTTCAGGTTAATTTTCTGTGTCAAAGACTTTGAATGTGCTACTCCCTCTGCCTTGGGTCTTCTAAAAATACCCATGGCTTCCTTCTTTCATTCAAATATTACTCAAACATCTCCTTGGAGATAACCTCCTATACCCAGTTAATTTTCAACTCTATTCTCCTATTCTCTACTTAGAATATTTATTCTGAAATGTATCTATTCTCTACCATAGGAAAAAAATCTATTCTCTAGTATAGACTAGTATAACCTGATCACATATTAAATGTATATTTTCTTCTTTGTTATTTTTCTTATCATGAGTTATGTGCATTTTCCACTAAAAAGTTACCATAGGAACTGAGTATTAAGTCTAGAAATTTGAGAGTGCCTGATATGTAGCATGTGTTTATTAACTAAATAATTAAAAGAATAATGTGCTGGAACCTCAAAGTTCTATGACTGCTGCCAGAAAATTTTATAACGATTTTTAAAATTTTATCTTTGTTATTACCAGATATTCTGAGAGTCAAAGCACAGAATGTTCTTTAACATTCTCTTAAAGAATTTATCCCCCAGCAATTAATATATTATTATACCTTTTCTATAAAGAAAATATATATTTCATTATATTCTTATGAACTATTGACCTCAAGATCTAAGAAATGAAAATACATGCATATATATGTATGTATGAATGTTCATACATATAAAGGTATAGGATAAATTACTTGCTTTGAGCTTCAATTACTTTGTTAATTTTGAATTTTAGAATTCATCATTTTGTTTATTTTTCTGTTTCCACAAAGTAAAATATATTGCTAATTTTATAAATTATTTTTCTGAATTTTCTGATTAATATGTCAAATTAATTTAAATTGATCTTGCTTTTCATAGCAGCTAACTGCCATTTTGATATCTTATAAAAGTGGCATTTAACATCTTCAGGCTTTGTTGCCTTTTTTTTTTTTTAGCCAGAGCTTTGTAAGAAGGGCCGGAGAGATAGTACAATTAGGTAGCGTGCTTGCCTTGCATTCAGCTCACCTGAGTTTGAATTCTGGCACTCATATGGTTCTGTTAGCCCTTTCAGGAGTGATCCCTAACCATACAGCTTGGAGTGAGCCCTGAACACAAGTCTGATGTAGACCAAAACCAATCCCCACCAAAAAAAGTTATAAGACATAACATTAAGGCAAGTTAATTCATGTTAATGCTATTGAATGCAGACAAACCAATTTCTTTTAATATAGTTCAATGCAATAGGAAAACAGAGACACTTGGCATAATTAAAATCAAACTTAATTAGATATTTTAGCTCACATCTCTTCTTTAAAAGGGTGTCAGCTGACTTAAAGAGCTAGCAAACAATACGATTTAAAAATAAGATATCATGGGTTGGGAACTTATTTGAAGAATTTAGTTAGAACACGTTACCCTTGTGCGGTGCTTTGATTGCTTCTTGAGTATGTCAGCGAATTGATAAGAAATGCTTTATTGCTTTTTCTGCTTACATTTGCATAATCACTTTAAGCAGAAAATTGCATGATTTGACTATTAAAAGTTAATTGAGTTGTTATCATTGAGATGTATCATTGACTAACTTTCAGAATCAGATTTAAAAAATTGCACTGTGAAATTCTCAGGAAATGTATGCGACATTCTGTTTCCTCTGTAGGAAATGACGCCACATCAATAGTCAACTGTCTTCACATTTTGGGTCAGACTTTAGATGCAAGGTAAATTCATTTTTTCTATATCAGTGATGGCATAATGACATCTAGAAATGTTTATATTTTAGAAATGCTTATATTTTATTCTCATTTTATGACAAAACAAAGCTAAAAATTTAATAAGATAGGAGACGAATTATCCCAAGTTCATAGAGTTTGTGTTGTACCTTGCAATCCATATACTAGACATGTTACATATTGATTACATAAACATAACTGACATGATTTATAGCCTTTAAGCTATACATTTATATCATTTATTATCCAGAATGATTATAAATAAAAGTATTAACTTCTAAAGAAAAAAATTGATGATACTTTAGAGGCTATTTTGGTCTTTTAGTATTTTTAAATTTTTTGGTATTTTTAAAATTTTTGGCCACAGATTACAGCTTGGGTGTGCCATTATTTGTTAGTACTTGGGCAATGCTCTAACCCAAGACAGGGGAGTCCACGAATCCTGCATGCAAAGCAGATACTCATTCAGCCATATCCCTATCATTGTATTTGGAACTTTAATTGATTTATTTTGAATAGAAAATGAGAAAAGGGGATACCGTCATATACTTTGATTTCCTAGAAATCGTGATTTGAAGTGCCTCTGTCCAAATTTCAAGTTATAGTGGCTTATTTAGAAAGTATATAATTACTACCTTTACAGAATAAAACATATAACATCTATGTCATTTGAAGACCTGTGTGAACTGACATTAAATATTCCGTTCAGAGACATCATGTCAGGAAGCATTCAAGATATGTTGGATTTTCTGCTGATCAGATTCAAATTTGTTTTTTAGTTATAAAATAACTTTGAGATCATTAGTAGAAATGTAAACCATTAGCTCTCTCTTTTGCTCCTAGGAAAAGATTGATTGCACTGTGAAGCCATTTAGAAAAGGTCAGGCTTTCACAGGCATTATTAATGAAACCAAGTAGATTAACAAAAAATGATCATGGAATTAACAAAAAGTTACTTGACTGAATGTTTTTCTGACCAAGTCAATAATGTAAAAGCATTTTTAGCTGCATCTTACTTGCCACTTTTCCACAAGTTAATTTCTCAGCTTTTGCTTCCTAGGACTGTGATGAAGACTGGTCTGGAGAGTGTTAAAGTGCCCTGAGAGCGTTCCTGGACAACGCCGCAGAGGACCTGGAGAAGACCATGGAGAATCTTAAGCAAGGCCAGTTTACCCACACAAGAAACCAACCCAAAGGGGTCACACAGATTATCAATTACACCACCGTGGCGCTGCTGCCAATGCTGTCGTCATTATTTGAACATATTGGCCAGCATCAGTTCGGTGAAGATCTAATATGTATGTAAATCGATTACTTAGTTTAATAGTTCAATCAAATTATGCATGCCATAGCTGGGTTTCTCAAATGTTTCTTTTTTTTTTTTTTTGCTTTTTGGGTCACACCGGCAATGCTCAGGGGTTACTCCTGGCTTTGCACTCAGGAATTACTCCTGGCAGTGCTCAGGGGACCATATGGGATGCAGCGGATCGAACCCGGGCCGGCACAGGCCGACCACGTGCAAGGCAAATGCCCTACCCACTGGGCTATCGCTCCAGCCCCTCAAATGTTTCTTAAGAACGTGTTTAAGATGCTTATAGGTTAACAGTGAGTTATCGGGACTATTCTTTTAGAGATTGACCACTAAATCACATGAATTTACAAAATAGCCAGGAAGATAGTGGTGACGGGCAGTGATATCCAAGGTGTAAAAGTGCAAGTTCCAAATTTCAGAATTCTATTTTGTGCTATTTTTTTGACGTTTTCTAATTTGGTGTGACCATAGGACATGTGATCTTAAATTTTTCAAATGACCAAATCAATGCAGATCACTTTCACAGACTCTGAGACACATCTCTCCCTTAATTTCTTGGTACATAGCACAACAAAAGCATCCTCTCTTTATGGGTTTCAGTTTGATTTCAAAGGAGATTAATATGATGAGGATGATAATTATGTAAAGTATCTACAGGAAGCCCTAAGCTATTTGGAAAAGATAGACAACAACTTGCTTTGTTCTACTTCCCTAATGTCCAGTTGATACAAACATGAAAGAGTACTTGTTCCCTTGTCACGTCTGCAGATCCTCCTCTTCAGACTTTCAGTGTTGTAGCTTTCTCAGGAGAATTGTAGCTTTATGTAAAAACCACTTTGTTACTCAGGGTATGACACCAACCCTAATTGTAAACCATTTATTTGAGTCATTAGGAACATTTCGCACAGTGCAGTGAAGGCGAAATGCATTTTACTGCAGTGTGGTATTTTCCACCAATAAATCAATAGCAGAATCGTAATTAGAAATCCTATGTATTTTGGCAGTCTTACTATGTAAATATTCTTCCAGAAGATCTAAAAGGTTTTGTCCTACTGCATTTTAATTCTCATTTGAGAGTTAAAATTCCATAGTCATTGCTTTTTCAAAGGGAGCTAGAAATCTATTGCTCCTCCCCCAAACATATGTGTGTGTTTAGGGATATTCTTTTTTTTTTTTTGGGTCACACCTAGAAATGCTCAGGGGTTACTCCTGGCTCTGCACTCAGGACTTACTACTAGCAGTGCTCAGGGGACCATATGGGATGCCGGGGATTGAACCCAGGTTGGCTGTGTGCAAGGCAAATGCCCTACCTGCTGGACTATCGCTCCAGCCCTGATATTCTTGAAAAACTTTTTATTTGTAACCTAGAACTATATGATAATGAAGTTATTCTGATGTGCTAAATGATCCCTACTTGACTTTTAGAGCATTTCAGTACTTTATAGAAAATAATTTTGCTTTAGAAAAAGTATATGTATAAATATATGTGCAAGTATTTATCTATATGTGTGTATTTTGCTTCTTTGCATATTAAAATTTTTGGTAAGCCTTTATAATGAAAGTTTTAGCCTAAAATTTTTGCATGACAATTTATGAGTATTTTTTTTCTAGTGAGATTCTCTTTTTTCCTTAGTGGAAGATGTCCAGGTATCATGCTATAGAATTCTAACTAGTTTATATGCTTTGGGGACCAGCAAGAGTATTTATGTAGAAAGGTAAGATTTTTAAGAATTTTTTAACTTTTTCGCTAGTACTTTCATTTGTTATAACAGTTGCAAAAATCTTTGCTTTGTAACTTTTCCTTTTGTGATAAATCAAACAACCAGATTGAGACAAGGAACCCATTGGGAGTAACTATGCTTTTTAAGATAAATATGAAAGAGTACAATTAAAATAATTCAAATTTGGAAAAAGTGAAGCAATTATGCTGAACACCAATTTTAATATGGATTCCATTTGAACATTTATCTTATAAAAGATTCTGCAAGTTTAGTTTCTTACGATATATCAGAAGTACAAGTGTGAATATAGGCACTATTCACATGTGAATATAGGCTTATTTATTAAGCAGCAGTGTTTGTTCATGATTTCTAGTTCAAAATTTTCATGGTCAGATGATAATGGACAAGTCAGGTAAGTGTCCCCAGTGGATTTTTTAAATGGGTTTACTTACAGCTTCAAAGATTTCTGTAGAAGAGAAAAGAGAAAGGAAGTTTTTAAAGGTCTAGACAGAATGAAAGGCTATAATGGTATACTGATAAATAAAAGCAATAGTCTAATAAAGCAAATTAAATAAATGTAAACTCTCCCTCAAATTAATAATGTTTTATAATATATGTTCGAAAAGTTTTTCTTATAATAAAACAAGATAGTTGATAAATTCACTTTTAAAATATTAATTTATTCACTTGACATTAGCTTGCAAGAGTGTAAATGTTTATACATTTAGAGGTTAAATGTTACTGCATCTCTTCCAGCACTGAATGACTATACCCTTCCACAGCTGTAATTTTGACATTTTCAGCCCTGGGGCCGGAGCAATAGTACAGTGGGAGGGCATTTGCCTTGCAAGTGGCCAACCGGGTTTGATCCTTCCTTTCTTTATATGCCACTTGTGACTAAGGTCATTTGGTATTTGTCTTTCTCCATCTGAATTATCTTACCAGGATGCCCTCTAGTTACAAGCATATTGTAGCAAAAAATTAAAACTTTATCTTATCTTATACCTTCATAGTAATCTTGGTCACTTGATCACTTGACATCCCATTAGTCATCGATTTGCTCGAGTGGGCACCAGTAATATTTCCATTTGACCATATCACGTGCCAGTGTAGCCCAATGGTATAGTATTCTATGGTGAATATATACCCCACAGTATATATTCTCAAACCACAAATCTGTGGTTTGACATGAGTTATTTCTGTGTCCAGTGCTTTGGTTGGTAATCATTTTAACATTGCTAGTCTTCCAAAATATGAGCATGGAATATTTTTCTGTTTGTGTCTTCTAATATGTTTATATTATTACTAATGTAAATTATAAAAAAATCGTATCCCTAGCTCTGTGATCAGAAATCACTCCTGTCTGGAGAGCTGCGAAATAATTAGGGTCAGCGGTATGCGAGGCAGCACCTACCCACTGTCCTATTGCCCCTGCCCTGCTTTCCTTTGTGTTATATCTGCTTAAAATTTGCCTGTTGAATAGATTAAGTTCCATTTATTTTTGCTTCTTAGTCTCATTTTTACAAACCAATATTTTGGGGTTGTAGATCATCAGGGAATTTATATCTATACTTTGAATCTCATCACGATCACGATCTTCCCGTTGGTCATCTATTGGCTAGAGCGGGCACCAGTAATATCTCCATATGGCCTGCCTCATGCCAGTAGAGCCAGGGGCATCGGCTTGCTCCAGGAACATAAAGAGCCTCAAACCATTATATTAGGTCATGGGAATGACCTAATATAATTGTTACTGGAATTTGGCATATCATATACAACACGAGAAGCTTGCCAGGCTTGCCGAGCAGGAGGCAAACTCTTTTAAACACCTCCAAATAAAGGATTTATTGATGAACCGCGCAGCAGCTTGCAGCCCCGCAAGCCGGGCTGTGATGGGCTGGTCTGCTGGGTGGAGTTCTGACGAGGGGAATTCCAAATGTGGAAAATGGCGGTGCCCGTGGAGTGAGGGAGGAGTGGACTGGCTTGTTGTGAGGCTCTGCCGAGGTGGTGGGCCAGGGCTAGGACCCGCCATGCTTCCCGACTGCCTCATGAACGGCTGTGCACAGGGAGAACAAGGAACAGCTCTGCCCCATGTGTGAGAGTCTCTGGCCCAGCATACCTGGGCCGGATTGAGGAAAAAGCTGCTGCAGGGTGGGTGTTGGTGATCCGGGCTGTGATGGGCTGGTCTGCTGGGTGGAGTTCTGACGAGAGGGAAGTCCAAAAGTGGAAAATGGCGGCGCCCGTGGAGTGAGGGAGGGGTGTTCTGGCTTGTTGTGAGGCTCTGCCGAGGTGGTGGGCCAGGGCTAGAACCCGCCATGCCTCCCGACTGCTTCATGAACGGCTGTGCACAGGGAGAACAAGGAACAGCTCTGCCCCATGTGTGAGAGTCTCTGGCCCAGCATACCTGGGCCGGATTGAGGAAAAAGCTGCTGCAGGGTGGGTGTCGGTGAACGGGGCTGTGATGGGCTGGTCTGCTGGGTGGAGTTCTGACGAGAGGGAAGTCCAAAAGTGGAAAATGGCAGCGCCCGTGGAGTGAGGAGGAGTGGACTGGCTTATTGTGAGGCTCTGCCGAGGTGGTGGGCCAGGGCTAGAACCCGCCATGCCTCCCGACTGCCTCATGAACGGCTGTGCACAGGGAGAGCAAGGAACAGCTCTGCCCCATGTGTGAGAGTCTCTGGACCAGCATACCTGGGCTGGATTGAGGAAAAAGCTGCTGCAGGGTGGGTGTTGGTGATCTGGGCTGTGATGGGCTGGTCTGCTGGGTGGAGTTCTGACGAGAGGGAAGTCCAAAAAGTGGAAAATGGCGGCGCCTGTGGAGTGAGGAGGGGTGGTCTGGCTTGTTGTGAGGCTCTGCCGAGGTGGTGGGCCAGGGCTAGAACCCGCCATGCCTCCCGACTGCTTCGTGAACGGCTGTGCACAGGGAGAGCAAGGAACAGCTCTGCCCCATGTGTGAGAGTCTCTGGCCCAGCATACCTGGGCCGGTTAAGGAAAAAGCTGCTGCAGGGTAGGTGTTGGTGATCCGGGCTGTGATGGGCTGGTCTGCTGGGTGGAGTTCTGACGAGAGGGAAGTCCAAAAGTGGAAAATGGCGGCGCCTGTGGAGTGAGGAGGGGTGGTCTGGCTTGTTGTTAGGCTCTGCCGAGGTGGTGGGCCAGGACTAGAACCCGCCATGCCTCCCGACTGCTTCGTGAACGGCTGTGCACAGGGAGAACAAGGAACAGCTCTGCCCCATGTGTGAGAGTCTCTGGCCCAGCATACCTGGGCCGGTTAAGAAAAAGCTGCTGCAGGGTGGGTGTTGGTGATCTGGGCTGTGATGGGCTGGTCTGCTGGGTGGAGTTCTGACGAGAGGGAAGTCCAAAAGTGGAAAATGGCGGCGCCCGTGGCGTGAGGAGTAGTGGACTGGCTTGTTGTGAGGCTCTGCCGAGGCGGTGGGCCAGGGCTAGAACCCGCCATGCCTCCCTACTGCCTCATGAACGGCTGTGCACAGGGAGAGCAAGGAACAGCTCTGCCCCCATGTGTGAGAGTCTCTGGCCCAGCATACCTGGGCCGGATTGAGGAAAAAGCTGCTGCAGGGTGGGTGTCGGTGATCCGGGCTGTGATGGGCTGGTCTGCTGGGTGGAGTTCTGACGAGAGGGAAGTCCAAAAGTGGAAAATGGCAGCGCCCGTGGAGTGAGGGAGGAGTGGACTGGCTTGTTGTGAGGGCTCTGCGGAGGTTGTGGGCCAGGGCTAGAACCCGCCATGCCTCCTGACTGCCTCATGAACGGCTGTGCACAGGGAGAGCAAGGAATAGCTCTGCCCCATGTGTGAGAGTCTCTGGCCAAATCTCATATCTCCTATTAAATTTAAAACAAGTACCTCTTTGAGTTCACATTAACCTCATATTTTACCACATTTTATACTATTTTTAAGTAGGCTACTTTATTTTAATCCAAATGGGGTTAAATTGTCTTTTGTAAACCATTTAGTATCTTGCCGAGTTGGTCTAGTGGATTCCTTTAACAGTTTATTTAAAAGCTTTGTATTGTCTCAGTCTGCATGATAAATTATTTAGATGGACTATTATTTGTCTTTTTTTATTAAACTCATTGATAGCATAACCCTTCTGCCTTTAGAGTTTCTTTGGTGTATCTGTTTTGACCTTATTAAGGTTCCCTTATATCGCGAATCTTTTCTTTATGTTGTTTCAGGATTTTTTATCTCTATTCTTTTGACCGTTGTGATTTTAATTACATTGTGCCTTGTATGGATTATTTGGTTGGTTTGTTTGCTTCTTTATTTCTCAGCTTCTTGAATCTGGAAATATTGATAATATCAGATATAAGACTTATTCCTCAAAGTGGGGACATTATCATTCTTGGCTATTATTTCTTCAAACAACGTTTTTTATACTTTCTCCCTTTTCTATTTTTCTGGAATCCCTGGTATGCAAATATTATTCTCATGTTATCTCATAAATCTTGATTTTTTTTTTCATTTAAAGTCTTGGAATAATGGCAGGTTAGGTCATTTAAGAATGAGGAGACAATTTAAAGATTCATAAGAATAAGCAGGGTATCTAGAACACAACTTTTTTATAGCAGTGCTTAATCCATTCAACAGAAAGCAATTAGAAAAATCAGATATGAGTAGGTTTATGCTTTAATAGCTTCCATTTTTTCATGGAAATGTAACTTCTCAGGCTAATTAGAGAATTGCAAAAAGTGAAGTACAGAGAAAGTAACAGACATCTGAAATGATTATTTCTGAATTAAGAAAGGGATTTACTAAAAATATTTTTTGAATTTTATGTTTCTCTTAACTGTAACAAATGATTCAACTTTGGTTTTCATAAATCATGAAGCATATACAGAATAATGATTTACTAGATGACTATATTTCAACTTAAAAACAATCTTTTATTGTAGAAAAAAATTAATCATTTATTAGATTTTAATAAATACTAACAGTTTTTATAATATCTGTTCTGGTCTATGATTTATTTAATTATTAACTCCGTACAAATAGACTGGGTTTTTAGTATTTTGTATATTTTTAACATACAGGAGTTCAAATTCTTTCATATCTTTGCCTTTACTGTCACTATCATACTTATGAAAATTTAACTTCCTAAAATGTAGATAATTTCGTGGTGGTTGTGTGTGATGATACTTTGAAGAAGTGTGAAATTGCACAATTGAAACTTCTACAGTCACTTAAATTAACAGTATAGCAATTAAAATGTTAATGAATAAAATTTCTCAGTGGTGTATATATTGTTTTTTAAAACAAATTTTTATTACTTTAATATTAGAATTAAAGAAACTAAAGCTTGGATATAAGTAAAATTAATAAATATATTAAGTGACACTACTAAAATACAAATGTTTTATGAATAATTTAGAAGAAAAATGGCAATTTTTAGAACAACTCAGAGTAAGTCTAAGAATTAATAACTGAATAATAATCTGAAAGTAAATAACTTTACTTTTATTAGTGTTATTAGTAAATTGAAAGGATTAGTGCAATCATTTCTAAGGTAAAACAATCCACTTTGGACTCATCCTTTGACTATTTTAGGCTATATGTTCTTGAATTCCTCATTATTTTAAAACATCCATTACACCCACTCTATGCGACATAATTTTTTTTTCAACTCTGAGTATTTTTAGGCAAGAGGAGTAAAATTTGGAAAGAGTAACTTTCCTATAGTGATACAAGTGCTGTGATTAATAATGGAAATTATATCTGAATCAAAATCCATGATGCTGTAATTTCTTGTTATTTTAAATAATTTTTAACAATGAAGTATTTCAATTGAACTTTTTAAAAACTTTTGTCATATCACCATGAGATATACAACTACAAAGCAGTTCATGATTGGGTGCCAGTATCCACTGTTCCAGCACCATCCCTCTTCCAGTGCACATTTTCCACTTTTTGTTTAATAGTCTTTTTAGAGAACAGTTAACTAAGAAATCTTGTCATTTTTTAAAAATTAAAATATTAATATGGGTAGGATGCTACCCACACGACAGAGCCTGGCAAGCTTCCCGTGTCGTATTTGATATGCCAGATACCAATAACAATTATAGACCTCATTCCCATGACCTGATGGAATGGTTTGAGGCTCTTTATGTTCCTGGAGCAAGCAGGTTCCCTTGGGCTCTACTTGCATGAGACAGGTCATATGGAGATATTACTGGTGCCGCGCCGAGCAAATCAAAAGATAAATGGGAAGACAGTGATACAGTGAAAATATTAATATATTCAGACTGCAATTTTAAGGGTTTTTTTTGGTGAGAAATTTAAAGCTGGGTAACAGAATTCGGTACTCTTTTCTTAATTAAAGTCATTATAAAAATGAAGGAATTCATAATATGATGACAATTTACTCATTTTGATCTTCATTTAATAAACAATATTTCAATAAAGCCTTGGATTAAGTAGATAACTAAGAAGAGAAAAATAATCTCTTTTTTGGCAGGGGAGACTTTGGTTATAGACTTTCCTAATGGCAGTCTGATCCTTTTGCATTACTCCCACTGAAAATGATAAATAATGTTTTGATGTGATTAATGGCCTCATAATATTAATAAGTGTAAATATATTATAGCTATGCTGAACTTGTTTATATACAAAATATTTTTAGAAAATTGTCTATGTATATTAATATCAGTACTTGTTTATTTTTATTATACCACTGTGAGATATGCAGTTACAAAGATGTTCATGTTTGGGTTTTGGCCATACAGTGTTCCAGCATCCATCCCTCCACCAGGGCTCATTTCCCACCACCAATGTCCCCGATTCCCTCCTCTCTCCCCTAGCCTGCCTCTATGATAGGTTCTTTATCTCTTTTCTCTCTCTCTCTCTCTGTCTCTCTGTCTCTCTCTCTCTTTCTCCCTTCCTTCTCTTACATATTGTGGATTACAGTACATACGTTTAGAGGCTATCATGTGTATCTTTTTGCCTGTACTTAATGCTTAGTTCTAGGTCAGTATTAGCACTTTTGACAATTATTAGGACACTTCCCTTCTCTGTCTTACCTAACCTCTAACTCCCAGTGCTTCTTGTTTAAAGGTTTCTCCATGGGGCCAGAGCGATAGCCCAGCGGGGGGGGCGTTTGTTTGCTTTGCATGCGGCCAGCCTGTGCTGGCCCAGGTTTGATCCCGGCATCCCATATGGTCCCCTGAGCACCGCCAGGAGTAATTCCTGAGTGCAGAGCTAGGAGTAACCCCTGAACATTGCTGGGTGTGACCCAAAAAGCAAAAAAAAAAAAAAAGTTTCTCCACATAGCATGAATTCTTCCTTTAAATTATCATGTTAAAAAATAAAACATAAAAACAGATAAATGAAATACAGGGAAATGAAGGAGAGAAGGCAATCAAGATGGAAGGAAAAGTGCTCAAATGTTTAGGGGATTTGGTTTTTAATCTGCTCTAATCATTTAACCTCTTTTCAGCAAACATATATGTTAGCTTTTTATTTTAAAGTCACATGTTTGCTATAGAAAATGTAAGTTGTTTTGTAATAAAGAAGTTGAGTTTGTGGTTAATTGTTTCCAGTAGCACGTAATTCCTTTAAAGGTTAAACTTATGATTTGTAATGAAATAATCTGGATAATTCTTTATTTGGATGACGTAAAGTATAAACATTTTCTGCTTCCAGACAGCGCTCTGCCTTAGGGGAATGTCTGGCTGCCCTTGCTTGGTGCCTTTCCTGTAGCGTATTTGGAAACTCACCTCAACAAGCATAATATTTACTCTATCTACAATACTAAGACTTCACGCGAAAGAGCAGGTAATACAAGAAACATGTCTTTTTTAAGATATGAAACTAAAATGTAATGCCATTAATTATGTTGTATGCAGGAATAGTTCATTTGTTGCTTATTTATTTTTTAAATTTGGGGCCATATTTGGTTACGCTCACAATTCCTCTGGACTCTGTGCTTGGGAATCACTCCTGGCAGGTTCAGGAAACCAGATGCTGTACAAAGATTGATCAAGGGTCAGCCACTTGAAGCCTAAATATTATGCAGCAGATTCTTTTCTTTTTTTGTTGCTTTTTGGGTCATACTCAGAGGCTCTTGGATTTACTCCTGGATCTTACCTCAGGAATTACTCCTGGTGGTGCTGGGAGACCATATGGGATACCAGGGATCAAACCCAGGCCGGCCCCCATGCAAGGCCAATGCCCTACCCACTGTGTTATCACTCCAACCCCTGCAGCAAATTCTTATGTATTTTTTTATGTTTGATTCTTCTTGATCTAATAAAAATATTTTGCACTTTAGTTATTTTTCACCAGATTCAAATATTTCTCAAAATTTGTCTTTGCCATGGACCTGTTTGCTGTTCTCAGACATCTCCCTCTCAATAGTATTTTTTCTCTATGTAACTCTTGTCTTTCTGTATTTTATGGTTGATTTTTTCAAGTAAAAATTTTTTAAAAATCATCATTATTTAATTTAAATTATAATTTCACCAAATAAATATTATTATAAGTTATTAACCCTGGAAGTGAACAATCATATATTCAGAAAGAGAAGAGGATCAGTAAAGGAAAGTGGATGTATTATAAATTTGTAAACAATGGTAGAAGTACTCAATCGCGATGTAGGCAGCTATCAGAAAAAAGGAAGCCCCAAGGTTTCACTGGAACGTGGATAAAACCGGAGACTGTCACATTAAGCAAAGTAAGTCTGAAGGGAGAGAGGAGATATACCAGGCGATTTCACTGACTTGTGGTATGTAGAGAAACAAAATAGAATAGACAGTATGAAATGATAACAAACCCTTGGCCTTGCACTACAAAAATGAGATTACCAAAGAAAGGGGAGATATCATGGAAGAGGGAGAGATTGAAGAGGCCAGCTGCAAGTAACTAAGGACTTTGGTGGAAGGCCTTGGACACTTTGGTGGTGTTAAGATATTGTGACTGTGCCTTGAAACCATAAACATTAGTTCTGTTGAAAACATGTTACCTAAAAATACAATAAAGCAAAAAAAAATGCGAAGAACAACACCAAAAAACTCAGCAAGAGAGTTATAAATATTTACTTTCTTGAAGACTAGTGTTTACACAAAAACTTAAACACATACACGCCCACAAAACACAATCAAGCAGGTACTAAAATCTCAGCCCTGTCTATCTGTCTTTCTCTGTCTCTGTCTCTGTCTCTCTCTCTCATCTCTCTCTTTTCTCTCTCTCTCTCACACACACACACACATCAGACAGTGAAGAGATGGCTCAAAAAGTCAACAGAGCTGAGTTTGAATCCTGCCACTGACTCGACCCCATAAAACCACAGGAGTTAACTGAGTCTTAGTATTGCAACAGTTGGTCGTGTTAGCAGAGTATTGCTCAGAATTCCTCCAGCTCCTATAAGCACTTCTTGGTAGACCACAGAATCATAGTTACTTTAAAAATAATTATAAAAGACTAGAAGCCTTGAATTTAAATAACAAATCTTTTCAGGGCCTGTAGTGATAGAACAGTGGGTAAGGAGCTTGCCTTGCACACAGCAGATCCGGGTTTGCTATCTGGCAACCTATAAGGTCTCCTGAACACTCCCCCTTAGTACAGAGCCAGTACTAAGCCCCTGAGCACGTCCAGGTGTGATGAGAGGGAGAGTGAGAGAGAGAGAGAGAAAGAGAGAGAGAGAATTTGATGCAACTGTAAGAATAAGGTAAGCATTATTAAGATTTATTTTGTAAAATGTCTTATTAAAAGACACCTTTCATACAGTGAATGAGAGCATTTTAAAACTCAACAATGTAGGTGGGATTTACAGATATCCATTGTTGGGAATGAAACTTAGATATAAAGGAACTGAAAATACAGACCTAACCAAGGTCACTTCAATGGTCTAGGCTCTTCTTGGGAACATACAGGTGAAACCCTAGACCCCAAATTCCTCCTGCCTAAAGCAAGGAGTGGACAGAAAGGTGGAGATGTGATATATTAGACTTGTTAGCAGAGCCATTTAATATTCATCTATACTCTGAGGCAGAATGAATTTGCTAAGCCTAAGGACGTGGTTGTAGTACATGAAGTCAGGGAAAGAAAGCTAGAGACAGCCACCATGAGTAAAGGGAAAAGTAGCTGGTTGACAACATGCCGGATTTTTCTGTGTTGTGAGGCCCCATAGGAAATTGATTGCCTGTCACGATGAGAGATGGTGGAAATCAGGTTGTTCATTCATGTCATTTCTTTCATTGAACACAGATCTTTCTCCTACATGTTTCCCCAGCTCTCAATTTGCCAGCGAATGTGGAAGATGTTTGTCCAAATATACCATCTTTGGAGAAACTTATGGAAGAAATTGTGGACTTAGCCGAATCTGGCATTCGCTACACACAAATGCCACATGTGATGGAAGTGATACTGCCCATGCCTGTGTAGCTACATGTCTCGTTGGTGGGAGCATGGACCTGAAAACAATATGGAAAAGGCAGAAATGTGCTGTCACGGCTTTGAACTCAGAGCACATGAACACACTGCTGGGAAATATACTGAAAATTATATATAATAACTTGGGGATTGATGAGGGAGCCTGGATGAAGAGGCTAGCAGGTAAGAAGCTAGTTGGAAGGTGTGCCAACT